>JAXQQM020071120.1:0-81269 GCA_034641835.2 Pinus albicaulis | reverse complement strand
TAGGAGTCCATGGGGTCACAATATAATCCTAGCCGACCTAACAATAATAATGTAAGGGCACAATAATAACAATATTGGGGTTATAGGGGTACAAAAATAACAATAAGGGGGCTACACTAACAACAATAAGGGACTACACTAGTAATATAGGACCTAACACTAATCAAGATTTTGGTTATGCATCAGCTTTCAGCCAAGCAAATCACCTGGCAAACCTTCTTGGATAAACTAAGAACTGCTCCTGGTATTAGTCCCACTGTTTCTCCTAGAAAAACAACACCATCAGGGTCAATGTCTACACAGCCAATGGAACTTGGCTCATCAAGCAAACATGCTAAGGTTTCAAAGAGGCCTAGGCTTGAGGTTACTCTCACCTATCAGAGAGGCAGGAGGCTTGTGTTTGCTCCTCAGAAAGAGGAAGGGGCCAAGATTATTTCATTACAGGATCACCATCAGCACTGCATGAGACATCCATGCATGATGAGGAGGAACATGATTTTGATTTGGTTGACTTGGAGGATCATGATGATAAGGAAAACTTGCAGAGGGCAATCAAAGACAAGGATGCTCAAATCAAAGAGCTCCAAGATAACTTAGCAAAGGCTCAATTCATTATTTCATTTCTTGAGCAGGAAAACAGCCAATTGAAGACAAATCAATTGATTTTGGAGAAGAGGTTGTTTGAGGCAAATAAACATGAAAAGGGCAAAACTGTGGCTAAACCTGATGAACATGAACACCAAGTGGAGAGGAAGAGGCCAAGAACTATGGGTCTCAAGAAAACATTGCAGAAAGAGAAAGAAAAAAACCCTACGGATGAGCAGCTCACTTTTGAGGAGAGGATGGCTAAGGAGATCAACGACGATAAGGAGTTTTGGCTTGAGAAGGTCAACACTCACTTGGAAAAGCTTTTGGAGAATGCAAACGGGGATAATAAGATTCACAAACGCATGGTTGCCCGCCACCAAACCAAAAATCAAATTGCACAAGTCAAAATTGAGCAATTGAAAAGAAAACTGCAAGATGTCCAAGACAAGAAAAGGGAGTCAATAAAAAGGGGTCAGGCAGTGAAATTGGTGCCTAAAACATCCTTGGATGTTTAGCCTATCATCCATAGCAGTCAAGGAACAAATTCTGAAAATTTTGGAGGAGTTTGGAATTTTTTGAAATTTTGCAGGAAATGACACACAGAAGCGTCACACAGAGGCGCAAACATTTTTCCCTAGGCATCCAAATGAGCTCTTTTCTACATGGATGGATAGATAATGATGCGTACATGTCATATCCTGAGTGGGTTTTCCATGATAACATGTCATATCTCGGAGTGGTTTTTCCATGACAGCTTCTAATTTTGATGAAAACTCAAAACTCACCTTTTTCTATGCTTCACTAAATCTTAACCGCGACGCTTTCGAGTAAGGCTGGAAAATAAGGTTTCGGGAGGCCTTCCCGTGGGTATTTTTGGAACTCGATGGCTCATCGAAATTAGACACGTGGGGATACTTGGAAAAACTGTGACGCAGAGATTGGACTCCTAAAATTCAACCAAAATCAGCTCTCAACAGGCGCTACCCTTCTGCGACCCTTCTGCTAAATTCTTGTATTGGTGCATGTTGGTGCGACCCTTTTGCTCCTGGTGTGACCCATCTGGTCTAAAAACATTTTCGAGCATTGAATGATAGCAGATTAAATATCTTGTAATCAATTAGGTTTATTTTAAGCTTCTTATTTATTTTTTGCCTCACTTTATGAGGAAAATTGTAATTAATGAGGAGATAAGCTCTCCTAAACTTTGTCTAAAATATTGGAAACTGTTTCAACTATCCTAGTCTTTAGGTGAGGACTCATCAAAGGAATTTATAATGAGCCTTGAATAGGATTTTCGACCTGATGAGTTGTCCTATGTTGTATTTTCCTATATGACATAGTTTGTAATCATTTCCAAATGTTGGATGTTGTGGAATTTACCTTGGAACACTAGTGTATTTTGTGATTCTGGCAGGAACTAATATACATAGTTTGCAGATATTGTGGTGGGATTCATGTGGTATCTATTTTAGTAGTGTTTCTTCTTATGTTATCATATGTTTGTATGTATTGTACCTTCCATCTTCATTTCCATGTCTTATGTGATTGATTTCTAAGTTTGATAAGCAGAATTCATTGATTCTGTTGTATCTCAAGAAACAATCCCTTGGGTTGTGGTAAGGAATGAGTGCTTAAGACGTTTTATAAATGTATGTCACAATTACGATATGAAATGGCCTTTGTTTAACACCTTTGGAATTTAATTACGTAATACCCTCAATAATCTGATATAATGAAAGCCTTCACAATGCCATAAACTGCTGATACTTGAAGGAAATGAAAAGAAGAACTGTAAGAGAAACTCAAAATGATATGCTGAGAAACAGAATCTATCACTTTTAAGTTTCAGAGGAAATCATGGAGAGAGAGGAAACTCGAAATAATATGCTATAAGCACAGAATTTATTACTTTAAAGTTTCATCAGGAGTTTGTGAAAAGAGAAGAGATGAAGTGAAGGAGCGCAAATTAAGGTGATTTAACTCTTACTCACAGATGTAATTAAGAGATCGTTTGCGACATTACTTCACTTCATTCAAAGAGGAATAAACATAGAGCGAAACTGGAAAGACATATCAACATCAACAGGTGCAGGAAACTTGATCTTCTTTCATTAATTTCTCAAAAAATTCAGTACCAAATTAACAGTCATCGAGAGGTCCAAAACTCGAAACCCTTTTTCTTTATTTTTATCTACTTAAATACATCAAAGTAGTTCATAACTGTTGAACTTCTTAAACTATTCGACTACCTAAACTGTTAAGATTACTTATGCAATCATACAGAGAAAACAAATAAAAACTAGAAATATTGTTCGTTTTGCTGAATCTGATGTTGCTGATGCGTCCTCACGAACTCCCGAGGTGTCCTTTTTGGTAATGATGCAGCAGCGACACAGTTCTGTAACGACGCCTTGGTGCCCGATTTGACCTAGTTGTCGTGCTTCCCGTAGTGCCACCATACATTCTTCTGCCCGACTTTGCCTATGCCTCTTTATTCATTAGTCGCTCCTTCGCATTACCTTATCGCATACACGGCTGTAACTTTATACAAACCCCGCAGACCTGTGGTTTACGGGCCCACACACGACCTGACCAATCAGAAGCAATCACACTTCGCAACTTATTCGATATCGCACCCCGACAACTATAACAAATAACTTAGATGGTAAACAATAATAATGCCGATGTGCCAAACCTCTCTGTTTGCGATTTAACCTCCACCGTTGATCTGCGCCCCAATCCAACGGTCCCGCTGTATTGTCTCACACCGCCATCTCCCGTTTGTCGCATCGCAACCAAAATACTTCCTTGCGAAGACTTAATGCTAAACTCTAAACTTGCCGATGTGCGATATGCGCTGAATCGCTGTGCCAACACGTGGCTCCTTCCTTTATCGCATTGCAAGTTTCACTTCTTACCGCATAGCAAGTTATTTTGTTTAACTTGCGAAGTCCTTAATGCATAAACTAAATAATCGCCGATGCGAAATCGCGCTATGCTGACATGTGTCCACTTTGCAACTTTTCAAACTTAACTTTGCGATGCAACCTGGTCCATCCATCTCTCACTTTAATTCTGCGATTTAATCCTCGCCGTCAGATCGCCTCCTTTGGGAATCTTCTAAAGGTTTTCTGCCTTAACCGATTTCTCTGTTTCTTCGGCTGTCGTCGCTCTACAGCTCCATCTTCTCCACGCTACTCCCTGCGATAGTTCATTCAATGAACTCGTGTAACTCCATCTTTCTCCATGGTGTTAAAACCCTCCTGAGCTATATTCTGGTTATCCAATCCTTCGACCTACCTTCACATCTCATCACAAAATGTTAATGTACCAACATATAAATCAAAATTCTTCTTCGACATACAAACTTTCACATTTTCTAACATATATGCTTTTTTCCATGGAAGCGCTAAGAACCGCAGATTAGCGCCTTATCCATTGGGCATGGAGTCAAATATTGCTTGGTGACATAGCAACAATGAGCAATCCGGTGTTTACAATGGTGGAATGCTGACTTTTATTGCTGGAAATAATGCTTTAGATACTGCCCGTTCACAGGCAGCTGTACTAACTCTCCATCTAGATCTTCCAGAATGAATGTGTTATTTGACCTTGCCTCAGAGATTCTGTATGGACCATACCAGAGAGGGTCAAATTTACCATGCTTCCCCTTTTCTTCTCGTCTGGTGTCCCATCTTAGTACCAAATCTCCTGCTTGAAAGAGAACTTCTTTTGCTTTTCTGTCAAATATAGACTTCATCTTTTCCTGATAAGTAATCAAGTTATCCCTGACTTTGTTTCTGTCTTCACTTGATTTAATTATCTTGTTCAATCTTCTTACCAGAGCATTAGGTTCTCCATGAGCTTCTTGAAGGAAAGAAATCACTGGTTTGGCCAGCTGAGTAGGAAATAGTGCTCGAGTCCCATAAACCAGTGCATAGGGAGACTTCCCAGTAGATATCCTGGGGGTGAATCGAACTGCCCAGAGGGCGAACTTCAACTTCATATCCCAATCCTTCAGATTCTCAGTGATTGTCTTCTTCAAGATTCTGACCAATGTCTTATTTGAGGACTCTGCCAATCCGTTCCCTTAGGGATGATATGCCGTGGAATGTGATAAAGATACATTGTATGTTTGACAGAAATTAATGAAACAAGCAGAGTTAATACCTGAGCATTATCAGTCACAATTTTGACTGGACATCCGAATCTGCTGATAATGTTTTCCTCCAGAAACTTCATCACTACTTGGTCATTCGCCTTCTTAGTGGGTATTGCTTCAACCCATTTTGTAAAGTAATCAGTGGCAATCAGAATCCACTTGAACTGTCCACTTGATGGTGGATTGATCTCTCCAATAAAATCCTATCCCCATTGCCTGAAAGACTCTTCAGTAAATGCTGGGATGAGAGGTAATGGAGCAAGTTTTCTCTTTTTAGCAAACAACTGACACTTTTGACAAATTCTGACTAGTCTATAAACATTTGCAAACAGGATTGGCCAATAGAAGCTTGACTGGAGAATTTTATGAGCAGTGACCTTCCACCTATAATGTCCTCCACACAGACTTTCATGATATTGTTTGGTGACCTTCTTCATTAACAACTCCATCCACTATTGCCAACAGATTGATTCCCAAGGCTTGAAAATTTGTTTCTGTCAACAACTTCGCTAACCCCTGTCCCTTGACCAGCTTGGTGGGTTTGATGTCCAAATCATGCTCTTGGATTTTTGCTATCCACTTCCCCCTTTTTCCTTCAACATCGCTTTGGACCAGCACGTCTTTCACAGCAAAATTAGGAACATAAGTAGTGATTTGGGACTGTAACACATATGTCCTGAAGGCTTTCAGTGATTTGACCAAGCATATACTTGTTTCTCCAGAATATTGTATTTGAGCTCAACATCTCTGAGAACTTTACTGAAAAATGCAACTGGCTGCTCCTTACTATCTTCATTTTTCTGCAACAACACAACGACAATAGTAGTGGGCGATGCAAATGAGAATACCTGAAAGGCCTTTTGATAATATGGACAGAACTGGAGCTTCCTGCAGTGCTTCCTTTATTCTAGGAAATGCTTCTCTTGCTCCCTTGTCCCATTTCACTTCTGCATTTTTCTTCAACATATCTGTTATACTTCTCACAATCTCAGCATAATTGGGCACAAATCTCCTCAGAAAGTTTATTTTTCCTAGGAGACTCTGGATATCCTTCTTGCTTCTGGGTAAAGGAATAGTCTGAATGGCTTCCACCCTTGCTGGGTCAATCTTTACTCCTTGTTTAGAAACTATGTGACCCAATAATTTTCCTTCTTTTAAGGCAAATAAAGATTTCTTGGGATTTAATGATAGACCAAACTTTCTGCACTTTTGAAAAGTTTTTTGCAAATGTTCCAAGTGTTCATCATTTGACCCTGAGAAAACAGTTACATCATCCAGATATATAACTACAAACCTGTCACCAATGAAGGCTATGTCCATGGCCCTCTGAAACGTTGCACTTGCGTTCATAAGGCCAAATGGCATGCTTGCGTACATGAAGGTGCCCCAGGGCACAGTGAAAGCAATCTTCTTCTGATCTTCTTTTTCTACTGCAACCTGATTATATCCAGAAAATCCGTCAACCATAGACAACCTGTGAGCTTCTGTCACCTTCTGTAAGACATAATCCATTTTTGGCAAAGGATAATTATCTTTTAGAGATGCTCGGTTCAAGTTTCTGAAGTCTACACACAGTCTTATCTCTCCATTCTTCTTTCTTACAGGGACCAGATTAGAAACCTAGTCCGAATATCTGGGAGGGACTATAATTTTCGCCTGCAACAGTCTCTTCACTTCTTTTTCGATTGGAGCTAACAACAATGGATTGATCTGTCTGAGCTTTTGTCTGTGTGGTTTGAGTCTTTCCTTACATGGAATCTTATACTGAATTATGCTTGTCATATGTTTTCAGGTCTTAAAATGATCAATATGTCTTTCTTTGTAGTTTTTGGGAACACCTTTGAACAATTTCACTATTTTGGGTTCTTGCTGAGATCTCAAATTACAATTTTCCATCTCTTCTTCTTGATGTGTTTTCTTTGAATCAAAAACAACATCATTAGCATCGGATAATCTTTCAAGGGGAACTAATCCTTTGGGGAGCACATTATCTTTCAATTGGATAATCTTCTGTTCAACTATTGACTGCTTAAGGTTTCTTATTTCTGTTTTCTGCTCTGTTTGTTCTTCCTCTTGGTCTATCTCAGCATCTTCAAAGTTTCCAATCATGATCAGGAACTGATTTATCTGTTCATCATCATCAAACACCTGCCAATATTTCACATTGTCAGGGATACAAGGTCTATGTCTAATTTCAATTTCATACCTTAACCTTGGATTTATTGGAGGTTTGAAGGTGCTGGATGCGACTGCTAAAGAATTAGCCAATCTATTCTCCTCCCTCGGAATCGGAATATACTGAAGATTGAAGGCTTCAAAATAGTTTTCAATCATATCCCAAACTTCATTCTTATACGATCTCAATCTCGAATGCTTGGTTTGACAATGATTTTTAATCTGCCTTGTTGACCACACTTTGTCAATGACCCCATAGCAGTACACCCCCATTTTTTCAAATGGGATTCATCATGTTTAACGTATTTGCGCCATTCAGATTCCATCATTAGTCAGCAGTTTTATAAACAATGTAAACCCATTCTGCATGTTTATGATGTAAATGATCTAAGTAAGACCATCATGTATGTAACAACCTAGGTAAGCCTAGTATGTTGGTGACGATTTCTATCCTAGGAGGTTTTTTGTCTCACTGATTTGCTTGTGTTTTTCGACACAAGTGATCGGCAGAGTTTTCCCCTCCAGCTTCACCCCAAAGCTAGGATGGATTTTGTCATCAAGATGCTAAGTGAGTCCTAGTGTTTTCTATCGAGTCCTTGTAAAAGTAGTTTGGGAATAATCCTAGCTAGTTGGCTAGATTATTTTATTACAAGCTACTTGGTCTACTAGATCATGTTTTGAGTCGCAGAATTGAGTACCTATTTGAGGGTCTATACGAATGGGTATTCCCCCTTCATGTGTCTAAATGTATTTATCTAATGTAAAGAGGGTTGGAAAAAATAATTAAATCCCCTCTCAGTCAATTAATTAAATTTTCTGGTCAAATTAATTAAAAATCCTAAGCCAGAAATTTAATTAATTTTAGGTCCTAGGTGAGTTAAAATTTTTCAAAGGCAAAATTGGTGGGTCCTTAAAAATAAATTTTTAAAGGACCCAGGCCAAGGGAATATTAAGAATTTCAAGAAATTTTGGACCCTTGGGCCTTGGTGGTTAAGTCAAAGTCAAAATTTTAAGGTAATTAACTCAAAAATATTATTTTTGAATTAAGTAAAATGGAATTAAATGATAAATTCGAATTTCTTCAAAATTATAATTTCGACGGTCCAGATTAAAAGATGATTAAATCTTTTCAACGGTCGAGATTATTTTGACATGGATCAATTGAACTAGACGTTGGAGATTTTATCTTATAAATTAGAGGTCTTTGTCATTATTTCAATCATCCGATCTCTGGATCGTGCACTTGCTCTTGAAGCTCTCCTGTAATATTTTCTGGAATAATACAAACGAAGACTTTGGGGTTTATATCTTGATGATGGTGTTCCTCTTCAGCATTTTATGGTAAACTTATTCTTAATATTCTGCTGGTGATTATTCTAATGGATTGTTGATTAATGACTCTTGTAAAGTAATTTTGGGTACAGGTATCTTGCCCAGGCTACTGGATCTAGGGTAAAAATATTAATTGGATCGAGCTAACTGTTATCTCTAGCTCTTGAAAATATTATGTTTTATCACTATTTTTCTATTAATCTGACAATTTGACTTTAAGTTCGCAGAAATCTTTCGGATTTAAAACTGGGCGTTTGGGGAAGTCCTAGTTTGGACCAGCTGACTCCCAGGAGATAAGATCTGAAGAACCCTCCGGTTCTAATTCCCCGGGCTTATCTTAAATTCCGTTTTTTGCAGGGTTCTTTATTGGACTTGTGTCTATCTCTAAATTTTCATTTTCTAAATTGTGCAAAACGATTTTAAATATGGCCATGAGGGCCTCTAATCTATAAATTAACATTGTAAATTTGTATTCTCTAAGGTGTAAGGGTTTATTAATTTTTTTTGTGCATAGTTTTGGATCTCAAGATCGGTTTCGCTTCCAGATCTGGGTATAATTTTGCTGCAAAGGAGAAGATCTCAGCCTTCACGAATTCTTTGCTCCTGTCGCTTTCCACGCTGCCTGCAAACATTTCCGTACGCTTTTCTTCCCTTTGCTCCTCATTGTCTGCATACGCTGCCTCAATCTTGCCTCTCCCTTACTCATCTGACGTCTTCACTCTTCCTGCCATCGTCCATTCTTCCATTGTGCCCTCGACTTCCCATCCTCCTTTACGCACCCTCGACCCCTCATCCACTGCCTTCCTTGCGCTGTCGACAGTCTTTTCCATTGCCGCCGTCTAGCTCCTTCGACAACTCCCTCTCAACCTGCAAACAAATACACACAAAACAAAAAAACAAAAAACGAGCTAATGTTATGCGTTTCATTTTTTAGGCTTGGTTTTAATTTTTCGTTGATGTGTTCTTAGGACTTTAGGTTTAGCGTTTCAAATTAAATTCGATTTTTTTTAGTTTTTAGTTTTAATTTTTAGTTCTTAGTTTTTATATTTTAGATTTTAATTGTTTGGTTAGCGTTAGTTTTGTTTTAATTTTTTTAGAATTTCATTTTTAGATTTAACAACCAAAAAAAAAAAAACCCCTCTTTTTAGACTTTAGTTTAATTTTCATTTTTTTTTTAGATTTTTAATTTTTAATTTTTTTTAGATTTTAATTTTTACTTTAGCTTTAGATGTATATATATTTGCTTTAGATAATTTTGTTTTATTTTCTATCTTTTAGTTTTAGAGATAAAAAATAAAAAAAGGAATTAAAAAAAAATTAAAAAAGGCCCAAAAGGTTTAAATTTTTAACTTTAGAAAATTTAAAAAAAAAAATAAAATTTATTCCATCGTCAAAAGTGAGCCTAATTTTTATCCAAGAATTTGACTATAGGAAAATTTTAATTTCTGAATTGGAATTATTTGGAATATCATAAATTCAAAAATATTGGAAATATTTGGTATTTAATTTCGATGGTACCCTCATGATAATATTTTTATTTCGAATTAAAATCGTTGCTCTGAAGTTTAATGCTTAACTGTGGTTGATGATTTTTGAGTTATCTTTAATTGTGGTTTTAAGTTGCTTGAAATTGGTATATAATTGTTTAAGTTCACTTTGAAAATATTTCAAGTAATGATAAATCGCATATCTTTATCGAACATTGTTAATGCATAATTGTGAGGGTGTTTCATCGAATATCATTGTGGTGAATCTGTAATTCATAGCAGCAGTTACATATCAGATACTTGACTTTAATTTAATAACGGGATATTTTGACTCCATAAGGCACTGGTTTTAAACTTCTGAATCTAATTGGATTTGTAAAATCTCGTAAAGCTTAACAAGTATTTGATTATCTAGCTGTGTCTCTTGAATTGGTTGATTTTCAACCAGTTCTTTTCCTTCATTTTTGTTAGGGTCTACCTCCCTTAGCTTGCAAGGAGACAACTTAGATGGAGAGATTGGGGATCAGGGTGACAACCCTCGATCTGAGCCATTGTCGCGGTGCCTAGACATTTTGTGCGACAACATGCCTTATTATCAATTCAGAGTCACCAAAAATTGAAATACATTGAACTCTTATTTGTTTAGCAACTTGAAGGCTTGAGATTAAGGCCTCATACTCAACCACATTGTTTGTTGAATCAAATTCTACTTTAAAAGAAAAAGGCATGAGGTTACCTTCTGGTGATATTAGCAAGAATCTAGCACCTGCGCCCTCCTTGGAGTAGGCACCATCAAAGTAGCACTTCCAAATCTTCCTTGAGTGCAACTCATTATTTACAACTGCTGAAGAGAGCTACTTCCCTGTGTCTTCAACAAATTCTGCATCTTCATGCAACATGAAACAAGAAAGATCCTCTGTTTCTTGACTATAAATGGGGGAATTTCCTGCATCTTTCTTGGAGGTAGTCTTCACAAACCTTGTTTCCCTGTATAATCTCCTTTTCTCCCCATTAAAAACCGGAATGATAGCATAAGTGAAATCTAATTTTAGTACACCTCCCAACTTTGCTCCCCAAGATCTTAACAGGAGCATTCCAAACCTCGCTGGGATGTCAACAACCACTACATCTATGACTATACTCTTTGTGGGATTTGTGCCAACGAAACTGCTACATCTTTAATTAACCCAACACATTTCACCCTTTTGGAATTAAATGAATACCGATCCCTATAAGGTTTGGTAATCTGCAAGTTAAGTTCCTTCATAACAGACAATGGCATGAGATTATGGGACGCTCTTGAGTCCAACATGCAATTATGTAGAGTAAAATCATGAAGCAACATAGAAATATAGAAGGGTGGAATAGAAGGATCTACTTCTTCTACATGAGGACCAAAGGTGACCACTGGCTTTTCTTCTTGTAAGTTCACCATGTCACTTATATCTTCCTCCTGTGTGAGATTAATAAATTTTGAAATTTCTTTCTTGTAAGCTGGTATTTTAGCTAATTCTAGAAGAGGTACCTAGATTTTAACCTTCTCCAACTCTTTTGCCAGACTGAAAGCATGAGTTTGCTTAACGTTCTTTTCGGGTTCTTCTTCACTCTTTCTAGAATTTGCCGCTTGTTCGGGTACAAGAACAACTTTCTCCAAAATATTAGTGTCAACTGATTTGTTCTGGGAAGATTCAGCCTGCTGCACATTTGTTCTATTAAGTGAATTTACAGGATGTTTCCCCTTACTGACCTGTTTCACAGGGTCCTTTTGTTGTGAAGTCGCCATTGGAGGAGGAACAGAACCTTCTTGTTCATCTTCATTATCCTGCACTCTAGATCTCTTTCTAGACCTTAAATCATACTTTTTATGTAACTCAGCTTGCATGAAATCTGTGAATTGTCTACAGTATTCATCCATTTCATCTTGATCAAAAGATACTTCAGCTTCAACATATTCTCCCTCACAATCTTTCTCTTCATCCTCTTCTATTACATACATAGCAGATACTTGATCCTCGGCCTCCCTTTGGTCATCTTCTGTCAGCTCTGCAGGTGCTGCTTCTATATACAACGGTGCTTGAATCTGGTCTTGATCTCTTCTGAATTGAGGGTTAAACCCCCCTCGGTTTTGTTGTACTTGTCTTTGGGAGTTTTTATTTTTCAATTCCATCTTGGCTAGCTTATTGGTTAGATGCTTCATCACCTTTGTTATATCTTCAATTCTTAGATCTTGTGATGATTCTTCTTTTGCTATCCCCTTCTCTTGGACCGACTGTTTCCCTTTTGCTTTTCCAGCTGCAATCATATTAACTTCGATCTCTAGATCATCTGTCTGTATTTGCTCAAGAGTAGGGGCTCTTCTCTCTCTCAATGTAAAGCTAAAATCAGCTTCAAAAGCCCCAACAAAACCTACCTTTGCTCCTACGAGGGGGGGGGGGGGGCTTCATCTCTATGGGTAAACTATTGTACAATTTGTTGAATATTTTTACAAACTTAGAAATGCTTTCATTAGGCCTTCTTTTAATTGCATTAAACTCAGTCAATGAGTAACCATGATCTCTCTTTTCTCCCCATCTCTGAGTGAATTGAGTTTCTAACTCTTCCCAGTTATTTATTGAACCATTTGGTAAACCTTTGAACCATTTTCTAGCCTCTCCATCTAGAGACTGCACAAATAGTCTCATCACAACTTCAAGATGTTCTACATTCTCAGCAAAAGTGCAAAACAAGGGTAAATGTTGTTTTGCAGTTACTTCATCTTCTCCAGTGAAACGAGGAAGTAATTTGAGGTATTCTTGAGGCATGGCATTCATTGGTAGCGCAAGATTTAGTGGAGCATATCTATTCAACAAAAAGGCTGGTGCTGCCATATTTACACCTTGGTTAACTGTTCCTTGGGTAGTTGAGGTTGATGAACCTGTTGTGCAAGTGAATGAGGGTGCAGGCAAAACTGATATGGGAGTGGGTTGATGAAGAATGGCAGAATAACCAACAACTATATTTGGTTGAGCTTGAGTGAACGTAAAAGAAACATACTCGAAAGAATGTTCTTCTAACTTAGGTTCTTGAAAATGAATGGGTGTGGAAGAAGAATCTTGTTCCAAGAAAGAGAGTTCCTCGAAAATATCTTCAAACAAAGGGTTATGAGAACTACTGTTAGGAGGAGACAATGTAGGATCAGTTATTGAAGGAATTTCAGGTATCTGAGCCTTTTTAGAAACCAATCTTTCTGGGTCTGGCAAAGCAGGGACTATCTGCTGTGAGGTATCTGACCTCGTGTGAGGCCTTTTGAAAGCCAGAATTTTGAAAATAACAAACACAACCCAATATTTCTTCCTCACTGAACAACCAGAGGAAATAATGTAAAAAACCCAGGGAAAAATAAACTTCGTTTTTTCACCCCCGACAACGATGCCAGAAAATGTTGTATCTCAAAAAACAATCCCTTGGTTGTGGTAAGGAAGCAGTGCTTAAGACATTTTATAAATGTATGTCACAATTACGATATGAAATGGCCTCTGTTTAACACCTTTGGAATTTAATTACTTAATAACCGCAATAATCTGATATAATGAAAGCCTTCACAATGCCATAAACTGCTGATACTTGAATGAAATGAAAAGCACTGTAATAGAAACTCAAAATGATATGCTGAGAAACATAATCTATCACTTTTAAGTTTAAGAGGAAATCATGGAGAGAGAGGAAACTCTAAATAATATGTTGTAAACACAAAATATATTACTTTAAAGTTTCATCAAGAGTTTGTGAAAAGAGAAGAGATGAAGTGAAGGAGCGCAAATTAAGGTGATTTAACTCTTACTCACAGATGTAATTAAGAGACCGTCTACTACATTACTTCACTTCATTCAAAGAGGAATAAACACAGATCGAAATTTGAAAGACATATCAACATCAACAGGTGCAGGAAACTTGATCTTCTTTTATTAATTTCTCAGAAAATTTAGTACGAAATTAATAGTCATCCAGAGGTCCAAAACTCGGAACCCTTTTTCTTTATTTCTATCTACTTAAATACATCAAAGTAGTTCATAACTGCTGAACTTCTTGAAACTATTTGACTACCTAAACTGTTAAGATTACTTATGCAATCATACAAAGAAAACAAATAAAAACTGGAAATATTGTTCGTTTTGATGAATCTGATGTTGCTGATGCATCCTCAGAAAGTGTCGAGGTGTCCTTTCTGGTTATGATGCAGCAACTGCACAGTTCTGTAATGACGCCTTGGTGCCCGACTTGACCCAGCTGTCATGCTTCCCACAGTGCCACTATACATTCTTCTGCCCGACTCTGCCTATGCCTCTTTATTCATTGGCCGCCCCTTCGCATTACCTTATCGCATACACAACTGCAACTTTATACAAACCCCGCATACCTGTGGTTTACGGGCCCACACACGACTTGAACAATCAGAAGCAATCGCACTTCGCAACTTATTCGATATCGCACGCCAGCAACTATAACAAATAGCTTAAATGGTAAACAATAGTAATGCCGATGTGCGAAAACGCTATGTTTGTGATTTAACCTCCACCATTGATATGCACCCCAATCCAATTGTCCCGTTGTACTGTCTCACACCGCCATCTCCCGTTTGTCGCATTGCAACCAAAATACTTTACCTTGAGAAGACTTAATGCTAAACTCTAAACCTGCCGATGTGCGATATGCGCTGAATCGCTGTGCCAACACGTGGCTCCTCCCTTTATCACATCGAAAGTTTCGCTTCTTACCGCATCACAAGTTATTTTGTTTAACTTGCGAAGTCCTTAATGCATAAAGTAAATAATCGCTGATGCGAAATCGTGTTATGCTGACATGTGTTCACTTCGCAACTTTTCAAACTTAACTCTGCGATGCAACCTGATCCGTCCACCTCTCACTTTAATTCTGTGATTTAATCCTCACCGTCAGATCGCTTCCTTTGGGAATCTTCTAATGGTTTTCTGCCTTAACCGATTTCTCTGTTGCTTCGGTTGTCGCTGCTCTACAACTCCATCTTCTCCACGCTACTCCCTGCGATAGTTCATTCAATGAATTTGTGCAACTCCATCTTTCTCCACGGTGTTAAAACCCTCCTGAGCTTTATTCTGGTTATCCAATCCTTCGACCTACCTTCACATCTCATAATGAAATGTTAATGTACCAACATATAAATCAAAATTCCTCTTCGACATACAAACTTTCACATTTTCTAACATATATGTTTTTTTGGTGTTTTGAAAAATATTTCAAAGGTAAATGTCAATGAGCCACAACAGGGTCCTCATTAAAAAAATTAATTATTTGAATAACTTTAACACCAAATGATATTTCTCCAAACACTTTCTGGGTTTTGGAGACGATGTGTTTCTTAGCCCCTCCGCATAGTTTCAGGGCTAGAGCACATTTGATGCTACCCCAATACACAAAATCTCAACAAGCAGCTGTGTTGAGACTATCTGCTCACACAGAGGCCAGCCAGGGTGATGTAGTCCTGAAGCTGTTAGCTGATTCAGAGTGCCAGAAGCCGTGCTGCAGACCTTCAGTAATTGTTGGTGGGGTAAAAATTCTGTCGGTGTAGAGTTTAGCCTAAGCGAAGTTGACAAAGAGCGGGAGGAGAACAACGTTCTTAGAAGATTTCCAGCCAAAGAAGTCTGAAGATCGATCATAGGATCGAAGAGAGCTGATTCATTTTTCTTTGGCAGATTTCCAAGAGAGGAATTCAGTTGTTAGAGGGAACAGAAGGTGCCTGTTTCGCTAAGGACCCTAGATCCAATTCTCTAGCATATAGAGGAGGATTCGTTCCGACACATTTTTCTGAGCAGATGGCACCTCATAGATTACGTGATCAGGATAGGTTGGACGGCTTGTCCAACTTTGCAATCTGGAAGCCCAGAATCCTAGTAGTTATGGAGGCATACGACTTGAGGGAGCATGCGGAGAAAGTCCTGGCCACACCAATCGATGCTCTTCTCCTAGCGAAGCATGATGAAGTAGCGGCACATGCCAGGCGCTTCATAATAGACGTGGTCAAAGATGATGTGGTTCCACACATAACCGAGAAGAAACGACTAATGAGATGTGGGTAGCTCTAACAACACTGTATGAAGGAAGATCTGTCCAGAGGAAGATGCTTTTGGAGAACTAGCTGAGGTTACTCATCATGGCCAAGGGGGAGGAGATCGATCCTTTTCTGTCCAGACTGCAAGCGATCTGGGATCAGCGGACTAGCATCAGAGTGAAGGTGGAGGACGATGTTATGGTGAGGACGGCTCTAAATGCTGTCACAGAGGACTTGGAAACTTTTGTCCAAAGTCTCTTGGGCAGACCGGACCTTCCCAACTGGGACAATATGTGGGCTATCCTCCGACAACAAGAAATCCGTCGGATCACCAAGAGATAGTACAACACCGGTTCGAGTAAAGTGAAGAAGGAAGAAGAGGAAGATGCAGCCTTGGCATCAAAGAGGCAACAAGGGAGAAAGAAGCGTGATCTGTCAAAGATCAAGTGTTTCTAGTGCGGCGAACTAGGACATTTCGCTAGCAATTGTCCTCAGAAGAAAAAGGACAAGGAAGCTTGTAGCTCCAAGGCTGCTGTGGCGGACGATGGCTCCGAAGATGATGTAGCCATGAGCGCTCATGAACCACGAAAGTGGGGCGACATGGATTTGTAGAGCAGCTACAGAGTGGTGGCAGGATCCTTGAGTAGCCCAACTCTTGGATCACATCCGTGCTACGGGAGCCTTAAGACAGTAGCGGGGCAAGTGGAGCAGTGGGTGCAGAGAATCATAGACGGAGCAGAGGCAAAGTGGGATGCTGAGAGGGAGCAGCGTAGTGCAGATGCAACAACAACGTTGTAGCAGTATCGCAGAGGGGCTGATGTGACTTCAACAGCGCAGAGCAGGCTTGCTTACGCAGTGCAGAGTGTGAAAATTTCTGAATCTTACACTTATGCAGAAATTTTTACTGTTAATCTAGTTATGCTCCTCCTACTTAGATAAGTTATTAACTGAATAAATTCAGATTAAAATCGAAGCAAAACACATAACAGATCTTGACCAATTCAGATCTAGAACAAGTACATGCACACATAGACAAAGTGACACAGATATTTTCTGGACAAATAGTCCTTGGAAAAACCCAATGCGGGAAAACCGGTCTGTTGGCTGCTGGAGCGTTTTATTATTAAGAATTTTCTGAATACAACAAATCTGGGTTCTAGATCTGGAAAACCCGACAGAGATAAAATAGATCTACAGCTCACTGGATGTTCTGAAGCCAAAATAATGACTGATTCACTTCCTCAAATGAGATTTACAGAACTCAGCCAAAATTAGGCCTTAGAAACCCCAACGGTACCCCTGAAGCCCCTGCGTCAGCCTTTGAAGCCCCCGCGTCCCTCAGCGCTGGCTTAGAAAGGGTTGTGTTACCCCA
Organism: Pinus albicaulis; assembly: GCA_034641835.2. NCBI lineage: Eukaryota > Viridiplantae > Streptophyta > Pinopsida > Pinales > Pinaceae > Pinus > Pinus albicaulis. The sequence goes on along the minus strand of JAXQQM020071120.1, from coordinate 64,089 downwards.
AACTCGATGACACAGTCCTTACTCTGCCCTCTAGGGTCTCTGCGTAACCCCTGAGGGCTTCCAGCTGAATCATGTTGTCCTGGGAGGGACTACGCAACACCTGCGTAGCACAGTTGCTGCCCTCTCTGCTGCTGCTCTCCTGCTTCTCTACACTGCCTCTCTGAGCTGATCTCTGCCTCTTGCTGGTTCTACACCTTGGGATCAGATCATCCCTTTGGCCTAAATTCCCCTCTTTGCAGCTGAAACACTTCTGAGAATTCTTAGCAAACCCGCCCTAGAATCTCAGCTTAGCTTCAGTGCTCTACCTCTGTGTGCCTTTACAAATGACCCCAAGCCTTTCCTTTATACTTTTCTCGTTGGGAAGCCAACGACCATGATCAGATCTTGAATCAATGGCTAAGATTAAGAGAAAGCTTGATCCGTGTGACTTAAGACAATTTCATCACATGTTTAATTAAATTCACTTTAATTATTTAAGTTCCCTAAGTTTTAACTTAGGAAATATATTAAAATAATTAATTAATTTAATATCTCCTAAACCAGATGAAATTTCCCAAATCCATTTTTGGGTCCTGTACTCCTTCCTCAAAATTTGGGAGCTAGAGCACAACTGATGCTAACCCACATACACAAAATCTCAACACTCCCTCTTAGCATCAAGAGTGTGCTCTAGCAATACATCACACTATGCATTACAAGACTTTGGGTACTGGTTCTGTGCTACTGATGCTTGGCCTGCTGCCACTCAACTCTACACTGCTGCTGCCATTCCGTATTGCTACCCATGACTCTGCCACTGCCACTGCAACCTCTGTACTGCAACTCCCTCTCAATATGTTGCATCTGTGCTGCTCATAGCACTGCCACTGTTGATCTGCTGCACTGCAACTTCAGTTGTTGAGAGAAACAACTGAATCTCTTGCCCAATCTTTGACAGACAAGTCTGATGGGCTGCATCCTCATCACTGAAGCTCCATAGGCTACAGATCTGTGTTGGCATCTGAAGGATGATGCACAGCTACATCTCTGCACTGTGTAAGTAGTCTCCCTCTGCACTACTGAAGTCACATCATCCCCTTGTGCTGAAATCTCTCACGTTGCTGCTGTACTGCGCTGTCCCTCTGAAGCCTTCTGCGCTGCTGCAACTTTGCATTGCGTAAGCAACTCTGCTTTGCACTGCTGAAGTCACATCAGCCTTTGCGTTGCTGTTGCTTCTACGCTGCTTCTGCTCTGCACTGCTCCTCCCAGTCTTTAGATCTTCCTCTGCTTCATCTATGATCTATGCACCCACTGCTCCACTTGTCCCGCTACTGTCTTAAGGCTGCCGTAGCTCGCATGTGATCCAAGAGATGAGCTGCTCAAGGATCTTGGCTTAGACTCTGTAGCTCCTCTACATGTCCATGTCGCTCCACCTTCGTGGTTCATGAGCGCTCATGGTTGCATCATCTTCCGACCCATCATTTGCCACAACAAACCTTGGAAGAAGAAGCTTCCTTGTCCTTTTTCTTCTGAGGACAATTGTTGGCAAAATGTCCCATTTCACCACACTGGAAGCACTTGATCTTTGACATATCCTTCTTCTTTCCTTGCTGCCTCTTTGATGCCAAGGCTGCATCTTCTTCATCTTCCTTCTTCACTTTGCTTGATCCTGTGTTGTACTGCTTCTTGGTGAATCTGTGGAATTCTTCTTGACGCAGAATTGCCCACAAGTTGTCTCAATCTAGGAGGTCCGCTCTGCCCAAGATACTTTGGACAAAGGTTTCACACTCATCTGTGAGTGCATTGAGAGAAGTCCTGACCATCACATCGTCTTCCACTTTGGCACCTGTTGCAGTCAACTGATCTCTGATCGACAACAATATAAAGAGGAAATGCTCCATGTCTTCTCCCTTGGTCATCATGAATGACCTCATCTGTGTCTCCAACAACATCTTCCTTTGGACAGATTTTCCCTCGTATAGGGAGATTAAGGCCTTCCACATCTCATTAGCTGTCTTCTTCTTAGCTAAGTGTGGTACAATATGGTCCTTAATTCCATCCATAATCAGCCGCTTGGCATGCCCAGTAGCTTCCTTATGCTTCCATAGGAGATCTGGATCGGTCGGTGTGGCCAGAGTTTGTTCTGCATGGTCTCTAAGATTATATGCCTCAAGGACTATTAGGATCCTTGCCTTCCAAACTGAGAAGTTGGAAAGGCCATCAAACCTGTCCTGATCACGCAGCCCATGAGGAGCCATCTGCTCAGAAATGTGTCGAAACTTCCCTTTCTCTTTGCTAGAGAACTGGATCTAAGGCCCTTGGCGAAATAGGCACTTTCTGCGCCCTCTGACAACTGATTTCCCTCCTTGGAAATCTGCCAAATCAATAATGATTCAACTCTCTTTGATCCTCTGATCAATCTGCAAGTTTCTTTGGCTAGAAACTTTCTGTGAAGCTGATCTCCTCTCGCTCTTTGTCACTTGTGCTTAGGCTAAAAATCTGAAATCTTCAGAATTTTAACCCCACCAACACTTTCTGAATTTCTGCAGCTAATCTTCAGTCTTTTCTAGATTTGATAGATTCATATTTGCATCACACTGACTGGCTTTAGACCAATCCAGCGTTGTTTCTGAGCTGCCTTTGCGCAGTAATTGCGTGGGCTTGCTAGGAGACAACTTTAGACTGCATCACCTTTCCCTTTGCATGAATATGCCTCTGAAAAATGTGCTGTCCCTTTAGATCTGCGTTTCTACTGCTTTTCCATTTGCTTTCTGCAGCTAGAACCTTCAGTCTCTTGCTGGCGACCCTCCTAGATCTGCAATTCCTCTGATACCATGTGAAAATTTCTGAATCTTACACTTGCGCCGAAATTTTTACTGTAAATTTGGTTATGCTCCTCCTACTTAGATAAGTTATTAACTGAATAAATTCAGATTAAAATCGAAGTAAAACACATAACAAATCTTCACCAATTCAGATCTAGAACAAGTACATGCACACATAGAAAAGTGACACAGATATTTTCTGGACAAATAGTCCCCCGAAAAATCCAATGCGGGAAAACTGGTCTGGTAGCTGCTGGAGGGTTTTATTATTAAGAATTTTCTGAATGCAACAAATCTGGGTTCCAGATCTAGAAAACTCGACAGAGATAAAATAGATCTACAACTCATTGGCTGTTCTGAAGCAAAAATAATGACTGATTCACACCCTCAAACGAGATTTACAGAACTTAGCCAAAATTAGGCCTTAGAAACCCCAGCGCTGCCCCTGAAGCCCCCGCGTCAGCCTTTGAAGTCCCTGCGTCCCTCAGCGTTGGCCTGGAAAGGGCCGCGTAATCCTAGATTGGATGACCGCAGTCCTTACGCTGCCCTCTAGGGCCTCTGCGTAACCCTTGAGCGCTTCCAGCTGAATCACGCTGTCCTGTGAGGGACTGCGCATCACTTGCCTAGCACAATTGCTGCCCTCTCTGCTGCTGCTATCCTGCTTCTTTGCGCTGCCTCTCTGAGCTGATCTCTGCCTCTTGCTGATTCTAGACCCTGGGATCAGATCATCCCCTTGGCCTAAATTCCCCTCTCTGCAGCTGAAACACTTCTGAGAATTCTTAGCAAACCTGCCCTAGAATCTTAGCTTAGCTTCAGTGCTTTGCCTCTGTGTGTCTTTACAAATGACCCCAAGCCTTTCCTTTATACTTTTCTTGTTGGGAAACCAATGTCCATGATCAAACCTTGAATCAATGGCTAAGATTAAAAGAAAGCTTGATCCATGTGACTTAAGACAATTTCATCACATGTTTAATTAAATTCACTTTAATTATTTAAGTTCCCTAAGTTTGAACTTAGGAAATACATTAAAATAATTAATTAATTTAATATCTTCTAAACCAGATGAAATTTCCCAAATCCATATCTGAGTCTTGTAGATCAAGTGTACTCTATTCCTTTCTCAAAATTTGGGAGCTAGAGCACAACTGATGCTACCCCACATACACAAAATCTCAACATAGAGCTGCAACAGCACCGAGGCTTCAGGAGGACAACGCAACCCAACAACAGCGTAGAGGACTTCATTACTGAGGCAACGCAGAGGAGGTCTGCTTATGCAGTGCAGAGCTGAAACAACCTCCAGATGACAGCACAAAGCACCAACCTATGGAGCTTCAGTGATGAAGATGCAACCCAACTGACTTATTTGTCAAAGATTGGGCAGGAGGATTTCAGTTGTTTCTCTCAGCAACTGAGTTGCAGTGCAACAGTTGGCAACATGATGCAGCAGATTGAGAGGGAGCTGTAGTACAAATGTGGCAGTGGCGGTGGCAGTGTCATGGTCAGCAGTGCGGGAGAGCAGCAACAACGCAGTGATGAAGGGCAGCAGGCCAAGCATCAGCGCAGAGACCCTCACTAGAGATCAGTGCAGAACTTCGGGGTGAAGTGTTGTGCTAGAGCACATTCCTCGCTAAGAGGGAGTGTTGAGATTTTTGAGTGTTGGGGTAGCATCGGATGTGCTCTAGCTCCCAAACTTTGTGGAGGGACTAGAGTACATGAGATCTCCAAGACCCAGAAAGGGATTTGAGAAATTCCATCCCGTTTAGCAGATATTTAATTAATTAATCTTTTTAATTAATGACCGTAAGTCTAACTTAGGAAAATTAAAAGATTAAAGTTAATTAAATTAAACATGTGATGAAAATGACTTAGGTCACACGGATCAAGCTTTCTTTTAATCTTAGCTGTCGATTCAAGATTAGATCGCGACCGTTGGTTTCCCAACAAGAAATGTATAAAGGAAAGGCTTGGGGTCAGTTGGAGAACACACACAGTGGCAGAGCATTGAGACTAAGCTGTAATTCTAGGGCGTGGTTTGCTAAGAATTTCCAGAAGTGTTTCAGCTGTAGCGAGAGGTAGTATTGGTGGAAGGGATGATCTGATCCCAGGTCAAGAGTGCAACAAGAGGCAGAGAAGCAGCAGACTGAGTAGCGCAGAGGGAGTAACAGCTAAGCAGCATCTGCGCAGCGTAGAGGCTTCAGGTGCTACATAGAGGCTACGTAGGCCCAAAAATTTCAACGCAGAGGCAGTAGGAGGCCAGCAGGGCTGACGCATGCCTAGCCAGGGCAGCGCAGGGATAGTGTAACCCAGTCTGGGGTGACGTAGGCCCTTCCTGAGCAGCGCAAGGGCTGACGCAGGTTAGTAGAGTTGACGCAGAGGGCTTTAGAGCAACGCTGGGGTTTCTGAAGATTGAAAAGGGTTGAGTTCGGTAAATCCCGTTTGAGGGTGAGAATCAGTCAATTTTTCTGTCTCCAGAACAAAGGTATTGCTGTAGATTGTTTATTTCTCTGTCGGGTTAACCAGTTTGGTGCCCAGATTTGTTGTACTTAGATTCTACTTAATAATAAAACCCTTCAGCACCCAGAAGATCGGTTTTCCCGCATTGGGTTTTTCCGGGGATAGTTGTCCAGAAAATCCTGTGTGTCACTTTGTCATTGTGCATGTATTCAGTTTTAGATCTGTATGTGTAGGTTGTTATATGTATTTACTTCGATGTTGTTTCTGAGTATTCAGAATAATAACTTGTAATTTAATCAAGGAGGAGAAGTAAATCGAGAATTAACAGTAAGATTTCTTAGGTTAAGAAATTTTCACATTCCTGTCCACAATGCCATATTTGTTGGGCTTGATGTTATAGTGCAGATATTTGAACCCTTTTTTTAATGAATGTGTTTGAAACCCAAGTATTTCCACAAATCATCTACTGTTCCCATCAACAAAATCTAGAATATAGATAGTAGATTTCTCCAAATTCACTAACATCACAATGACACTATGGAATTATTTTTATAATTCCATTAAGGCATTCTCCTTCAGAGATGTTACAGTAGCAGAAAAAAAACACAACACAAATAGTAGATGAGGAAGAGAGATAACTTGTCCCATTAAGATCCCCTGAATAAGACGAGAGTGTCTGGCCTTGATTATAAGTTTTGTAAAACCCTCAGCAACAAGCAAAAATAAATAAGGCGGGAGGGGACATCCGTGGAGAAGGCCTCGAGAAAGCCCAAAGAGCTTCAAACTAGCACCATTGACTAGTACTTGCGAATGAGGATGACATAATGCACCCCATTATCCAATCTACCATCTGAAGATTAAACCCAATATTTAATAGCATAAATTTTAAGAAAGTCTAGGATACTCAATCACAGGCATTAGAAAGATCCAATTTCAGCACAACAACGAGTCTTTCCTCTGTTTTGATCGAATGAAACCCTTCTTGTGCAGATTCAATTGCTTCAGGGATCAACCATATCTTAGAAATACAATTTTTTTGTTTTGTTTTGTTTGTTTTTAGAAATCACCTTTGAAAATAGTGGCTTCACTTGAACACTAGTAATATTAGCCATAATATTGTAAATACTGTTACATAGTGATATAGGCCAGAAATCCCCAAACTTCTTTGGATAGTCTATCTTAGGGATAAGTGATATAAAGGTAGAATTGTAGCAACTTGGCATCCTCCCTAAAAGTCGAACTTCTTTTATCACTCTTAGTAAATCAGCACCCACTACTATGTCATAAAAATATTCAAAAAGCTCCGTAGTCCACCCATTGGGCCCCAGACTTTTGCCATGAAGTGATTTTATGATAACCAACAACGCTTCGAAAGTCCTTTGTTGAAATAATACTTCGTTCACCTCCTCCACAAATGTAAGATATGCCTCCAAGACCTTTAGCATGGATCCTATATCCTCATGGATAGGAGCTTTGAACAATTGGCTAAAATAGTTGGTTTCCAAATTCGCTAAATCTGCAAATCCCTTTGATGAAGGACCTTCCTCATCTACCAACTTCGGATAGCATTAAAATTATCCCTGTGGTTGGTGTAGTTTTGAAAGTACTTGGCATTTTGATCTCTAGCCTCAAGGTACTTACTTTTCAATTTCCACTCTCTTTCTTCATCCAATAGGAACTTAATTCGTTGCTTGTGTCATCACGTTCGGCGAATTTTAGGGTTGAAATTCAAAATTAGTTGAATCTAAAGGCAAACTGAACTAATTCAACTTAGATTTGTTGAACTCAAAGTTAAACCTGATTTCAGAATCAAAATCAAACTTAAAATTGTTTTCAAGCGATTAAATTTGGCCAATTTTTGAAATTTGACAGAGATAAATTAAAAAAGAAAGAGAAACAAACCCTAAGCTATGTTGCACAGATTTTGGCTCTTCCCTGTGTTTTTTGCCACACCCACGATCTTCATCACTCTTTCCAATTTCTGTCCTTCAACGTCCATTGTCCACACAGCTAGTGTTCGAACTGTATGAATGAGTACATAAGTAGTGTAATATCCCAAGGGAATTTTTTCCCATAGGGTTCTATTTTGACTAGGGTTTCAACAATTTATGAAGAAGCTTATATAGCATAACAACACTACATATTCACGTGCCCATAAAATAATAGGTATCCTCAATGATGTAAAATATGAACAAAATTTTAAATTCCTCTGTAGACTACTATAGATTAACTGTCCAAAGATCAGCAAGAATAGTTCCCAATTATAATGTCAGTATTCCACAGTATATCAGGAGTACTGATACACAACAATTGCAATTCATTTACAAAATATCAACCATTTATTTGGGGCCACTACATGTAGTTGCAACAGTAAACCACTATCTCTAATATCCACTTACAACTGTTCTTAGAAATAAATCAAACTTTGTACTCTATTGAACTCACGAATCTAATATGATCTTCCTCTCTGAATCCTTCGCTTCTTGCATTTGTACTTGGATGCGGAAAAATAACAAATGGTTTAATAAATGGGGTATTTACTTGAACATGTGTCCTGGTTCCACTCAAACCAGCAAGGGGGCCTAAAGGGGGATCCTAATAGGGCAATTGCTAGACTAAGGGAAACGGTGGAGGCTTAGCCCACTGTCACCACAGTTAAGACTCCATACTCTTTACGGACTTTCACCGATGGGAGGAGTCCTGATGTTTTTGGGAAGCCACTTATAAAGGATATGTATGAAGTGATCCTAGTAACCCTTTCCCAAAGAGGAGGTGAAGAATGGTACTTGCTTGCTCTTTAAGCAAGGGGCTTTCCTTCCAAGGGAGAGGGGGTGAGGATAAGGGAGAGGGGTACAACTTGAAGAGTTTCTTCTCGGTCCCTAAAATCCTATCTGAACTTGGTTACCCAAATAGTCCTTGATGGTTATTCTTTGGTAGGAAAAGGGACAACACGGGACGAAGTGGACCCAACCCAGGTTCGGGGATGGAATATAGCAACCAATGATGCTCCTACCCTGGACAAGGTGAGGGGAAAGGATTAGATCGAAAATTTTGCTTCGTAAGGTTAAATTGATCTTGCTAGGGTCTAGCCTTGGGGATGCCTAGGCAAAATTTGGTCCTAGAGCTAGGGCTTGAGATTACCGAAGATTCCACCGTAGGATTTGCCTCAAATTTGGAGGGGAGGGAGGGGACCCATCAACGCAGTAGCCTCCAAGATATCGAATTTTTCTGTGGGTAGACTCTCGGGAAATTGATCCCCTAGGTGACCTATCAGGGCTATGTTAATTTTTGGTAGCATCAGATGTGCACTAAGCCCCAAATTTTGTGGAGAGGCTTAGTCACATGTATTACAAATAACCTAGAAATCGTTTTGGGATATTCCACCCATAAACAGTTTTATAAGAAAAATTAATTGTTTTTAATGAGGACCCTAAGTCTAACTTAGGAAATTAAAATAATTAATTAGTATTAATGTAAACTATGGGTGAAACTTCTAGAAAAGGCAGATCAAGTCTAATATAATCTTAGCCGTTGATTGGAGATCTAATCTCGACTGTTGATTTGTCAACGAGAAGACTATAAAGGAAGGCACATCGAGAGGATTTGGAGATCGAATTTTTCTGACGGAGCAAGGGCTCAGACGAAAATCAGAGCTAAGTGATTCTTGATTGTAGTGAGGTGCAAAGTAATTCCGGTTGGAGATCTTTCTGAGCCGAGAATACACAACAGAGAAGACAGAGGGAAGTACGCAGAAGAGGTAGTGCTGTAGCCTTGAGGCGATCCAAAATTCAGCTGAGGATTAGTCAGATCCAGTGCCAGAAAGTCGGGGTGTGAGACCGGAAGGGGCCAAAGGTTCAGATCCAGCCAACAGAAGACCAACAGGGCAGAAGCCACACAGTCCCCACGCAGAGTGACGCAGAGACTGCACAATGCAGTGGAGGGCTTGCCATCCGGGGTTTGTTGGTCAGTCGGGCTTCCAGTATCAGTGTGACATTTCTCTCACTAACTCTTTGTCAATCATATTCTCTGCAGGGTTGCCAGAAAGGCATCCCAGATTTGTATTCAGTAAATTACTGCATAATATAGAAACCCTCAGATCTGCTGCACCGGTTTTCCCGCATTGGGTTTTTCCAGGGATGTATGTCCATAAATAATGGTGTCCTATGTTTGCATTATTCTTTCTTGCTCAGTTGCAGTTTTCACAAATATATTTTAATGGGTAAAGGTTGCTTCAGTAACTGCTTCGGTATTTTAAGAAGCAATCTTGATTCTTAAATAACTTGTTTAAATCAGATTTGCAAGTAGGAGAAGTAGTTCGTCTTGTTGCAGTAGGGATTCCAGATCTAGGATCTAGGAATTTCCACATGGTATTAGAGCGTGCATTGTGAAACAAGAAGAGCTGATCTAGCGCTGAGTTAGAGGCCGAAGAGCTGCAGAAAGCAGCAAATCGAATCCCCAGAAGGATTGCGCAGTCCAGGCCAGGAGGGCTGAATTTCCGGGAAGGTCTCTCTCTGAGTGAATCGACAGAGAGGTAAGACTTCCAAATCAGAATTTTGCTGAGACAGAGGGAGTAACGCAGAGCTGGTGGGATGCAGTTTCTGCATGCAGATATTGATTTTGCCGAACGGAAAGTTGTTAGAAGAATAAGAAGCAACACAGTGAGGGAATTTTCTCTCTCGGGAAGTTCCTAGCTGGGGAATTTCAGTTTTTCCAAGATTTGAGTAGCAGATCCGGGGAGCAGATCTACGAGCTCCACAAGGAGTGCGTAAGCCTGCCCAACACTGCGCATAGGGGGAAGAAGAGCAGATTCGACAGATTTGATGACCATGGAAACTCATGGGCTTAGAGATCAGGACTGGTTGGAGGGATCCCCTAACTACGTGATCTTGAAGGCAAGGATCTCTTGTCTTCTGGATGATTACGATCTGAAGCTTTTCGTGGAGAACACGGTAGCTGTCCCAACAGATCCAATTCCGTTGAAAAATTACAAGGTTGATATGGCGAAGGCGAAAAGGGTACTGTTGGATGGAGTCAAGGATCATGACGTGTCCCATATTGCTGGCAAGATACTACCAGGCAGATGTGGGAAGCCTTGGCCAAAGTATATGAGGGATCTTCCGAGCAGTGGAAGATGTACTTAGAGCAACAACTGAGGATGGCGCAAATGCGAAGAGGGGAGTGCATTATTCCGTTCCTGACTAGGCTTTAGGAAATCCATGACAAACTTGCAGCCGTGGGGTCTACTTCTTCTTCAACGATGGTAAGACTGGCATTGAATGGAATCACTGAAGATTGGCAAGTATAAGAGTATCCTGGTTAGAGCAACCTTGCCAGGCTGGGAAGATATGTGGGTTGCTCTTCAGCAAGAAGAGCTAAGGAGAGACTTGGTCAATTGTGCACTTGACTGTAGCAGTGGCAGTGGAATGAAGGTGAAGCAGGAGGAGGAAGTTGCAACCCTTGCATCAAAGGGACAACAGGAGCAACGAAGACGTAAGAAAGACGTCTCGAAGATCAAGTGCTTCAAGTGTGGTGAATTTGGTCACTACGCTTCCCAGTGTCCTTTGAGACAAAAGGACAAGGAAGAGAAGCACGATCTAAAGGTTGCAGCTGCGAAGATCGATAAGGATGAGTACACCATGAGTGCCCACACATCTCCAGGAGGGAGATGGGGAGACATTGAGTTATAAGTTCGCAAGAACTTCAACTGGGCAGGATCTTGGAGGAGTCCACCTCTCCGTTCACAACCTTGCTATGGGTGGCCATAATCAACAGTAGCACGCTGGAGGAGTTTTCAGTTGGTGTAGAGGAGTGTAGAGACGATAGATGTAGTGGTTAGCAGTGCTAACTTCTGAGCATCGCAAAGTAGAGGGATGTAGTGCAGAGTAGCAGCAGCATAATGCTTCAAAGGGAAAGCGTGGGACTAGCAGCAATCAGTGTTTCAACATCAAGATGCATCTTGAACACTTGTTCAGTTTCATGGATGTTTTTCAGTTGCTTCTCTCAACGCTGAGTTGCAGTGCAAAGTTAGCAATGGTAGTCTAGCAGTAGATGCAACATTTGAGAGGGAGTTGCAGTGTTGATCGTCGCAGGGTCAGCAACAGTACAGTGCAGCAACAACGCAATGATTGATGGGTAGCGTGTCCGACATCAACAACGCAGAGGGAGATGCTTCAGAGTCAGAACAATGTGTAGCAGGGCGTATCTGGCAAAGCACATTCCTCGCTAAGAGGGAGTGTTGATTTTTGGTAGCATCAGATGTGCTCTAAGCCCCAAATTTTGTGGAGAGGCTTAGACACATGCATTACAAATAACCCATAAAATCGTTTTGGGAAATTCCACCCAGAAACAATTTTATAAGAAAAAATAATTATTTTGAATGAGGACCCTAAGTCTAACTTAGGAAATTAAAATAATTAATCAGTATTAATGTAAACTGTGGGTTAAACTTCTAGAAAGAGAAGATCAAGTCTAATATAATCTTAGCCGTTGATTTGTCAATGAGAAGACTATAAAGGAAGGCTTGAGGGTCATTTGTAAGACACATCGAGAAGATCTAGAGATCGAATTTTTTTGACAGAGCAAGTGCTCGGATGAAAATTAGATCTAAGTGATTCTTGATTGCAGTGAGGGGCAGAGTAGTTTCGGTTGGAGATCTTCTTGAGCGAATACATAGTAGAGAAGACAGAGGGGAGTATGCAGAAGAGGCAGCTTAGTAGCTACGCAGAGGCAGTGTAGTCCCACGCAGAGACAGCGTTGCAACCTTGAGGAGATTCAAATTTCAGTTGAGGATTAGTCAGATCCAGTGCTGGAAAGTCGGGGTGTGAGACCGGAAGGGGCCAGAGGTTCAAATCTAGCCAACAGAAGACCAAAAATGCAGAAGCCACACAGAGTGACGTAGAGACTGCGCAGGGCAGTGGAGGGTTTGCCATCCGGGGTTTGTTGGTCAGTCGGGCTTCCAACATCAGTGTGAGATTTCTCTCACTAACTCTTTTTTAGTCATATTCTCTGCACGAATTGCCAGAAAGGCATCCCAGATTTGTATTCAAAAAATTAATGCATAATATATAAACCCTCAGATCTGCTGCACTAGTTTTCCCGCATTAGGTTTTTTCGGGGACGTTTGTCCAAAAATAATGGTGTCCTGTGTTTGCATTATTCTTTCTTGCTCAGTTTCTGTTTTCAAAAATGTATTTTAATGGGTGAAGGCTGCTTCAATAATTGCTTCGGTATTTTTAGAAGTAATCTTAAATAACTTGTTTAAATCAGATTTGCAAGTAGGAGAAGTAGTTCAGCTTGTTACAGTAGGGATTCCAGATCTAGGATCTAGGAATTTCCATAGGCTAGACTTGGGGAAAAGGGGAAAAAGGTGAAAAAGGAGGGGAAATTAACCACCCTTTTGAGGGACTAGTGCCTATTTCCCTTGGGGATATGGAGTCAAGGATGATAATGATTGAGAACTCAACTTCTCGATCAAGGAGGCTTGGAAAGTCAACTTTGTCCAATGTTAAGTGAAAAAGAAGAAAAGTGACCTTCAAGCATTTGTATTTCATGCAAATAGTGCAAGCTTATTGAGATAAAACAATCTCTAGGACATTTCATTCATCTAACAATGGCCCATACATTAAACGAGCTAAATAGACACTCAATTCCACATTCCATGATGCAACAACTAGCCCTAATTATAGCGAAGTCCAACAATATGCAGCAACAAGAATATATCATCAAAAATTACGTACAGTGTTAGAGAGTATATCCAATCAGTATCACATTTGCAAAAAACAAACCTCCAAGATAAAAATGGCCCAAATCCATACATCAAAATTCATCCATTTATCCAAAATAATCCTCCAAGAAGAAATGCGAAATTCTCTAAGAGTAGAGAGATCCCCAGTGAAGTGATGATACAAATGAATGTAGCTAACATCAAGATATACCCCTCTAAGGAGTTCGAATTAGCCTATGGGCCTACATTAGCCCCTTATGATAAAATAATGTGCAAATAAAACCCTTATTGGTGACAAGCCCACCAAACTAGCTCATAAATGGAAAAAATAAACCTCATAGGGGGCCAAATAATAATATGTGCATCTCATGGGGCCCTCCAACGGCCTAATAATGTCCTGAAGTGCAATAATGAGAAACAAATTTCTCGGAATATGATGGACAAGGGGGTGGCCCCTTGTTCTCCAAGTAGTAGACCTGTGGTGCTCCCAGTGGGTGTGGGGACACACAAATGACCCTATGGTTCTCCATATGAATCAGAGATGCATGTAGATCCTCTGCAAGGGCTCAAGTGATAGAATGAACACTGCCATGACATCGTACATGTCCTGGGACACTTGTTAAGACTGTGGGGCTCCTGTGGGGCCTGCTGGGCATAGTGTACCAAGCACATCACCATCATCCCAAAAGTATATCGCTAGTGGTCCCTGAACATCAATGAAGATCTGTGGAGTGCCGTCTGCTGTTGTAGAGGCCCATGGCTCTCTACGCACACCCTATGTGTGCCAATGTATCTCTTTGGGGGTTAGGATCCCGTATAGGGAGGCCAAACCCAAATGGAAACCACCTGCAATCTTGTATAAGATCCAATGCATCCCCTAGGCTTTCAATACATCCAGTCATTAGAATAATTGTGTAAAAGAGCTTACAAATCATGGATAACAAAGTGCACACTTCACTATGGCATGCCCTTCCGTAGTGGGCTTTGGCATGTGCTAGTTTCTCCATACTCCAAAGGGGGTTAGCCATGTACCTTATTAAGTGGTTTGAGCCCCTTAAAGGGGACAGTAGGTCCAAGGTACAACCTTTGAATGGGGGTGGCAAGTGATAAATAAGTGAAACAAAGTAGGGAATGAGAGGGGCAATTCTGGGCCACATATCGGGGCATAGGGGCAGCTAGATAAGGGGAAGTGCACACCAAGGTATATAATATGTAGGAGGGAGCAATCGTGGTACATGAGGTGTCTCGACCTTGATTTTTCAACCCTTCTTTATATGCCTTTTGCCTTTTATGAATTTTCTTTCATTTACTACTCGGAGCTCAAGGATAAGAGCATGATTTGTCAGATATAATAGTGATTACCCCTTTGAAGGTAGGGCAGTTCATTTCCCTCCAGGGGGTTGGGACAATCATGGGTTCCTGTATGACAAAGGAGGCTCATCTAGGGCCCATAGAACCAGGGTGATGGCCATGGGTAAGGGGTAGAGCTCATGCATTGGCTTTTGCCCACGTGCTAATTATTTTTGTCTCGACCATCTTTTGCATGTTGTGGTACAATTTCCTGTTAAGTGTGGCCAATTATGCTTTTTCTTTTTCTTTTAGCTGCTTCAACCTCCTGGGCATCATTCCTGGCCTAACCCAAGGTGGAGGCAAGGGGACAGGGAGGCTAGCCCTATGTGGACCCATGGGGGCTATGTGGACCTAGGTGGGAGAAATGATGAATGGGAGTATACTGAGTGGAAGGGGAGTAGTATATGCGGATAAAGGACTGGGACCACAAACCCAAAGTCTAGGTTTCCCAAGTAGTAACACCCTAGAACCGAATGGTCAATAAAGGAGATCCCATGGGAATAAGATGCAAGGGTAAACTGTAACACCCAAAAGAGATCAAGGGGACAGGAGCACAGAGTAATCCCGCTCTTTCCGCCAAATCCCCCCATCAATCCATGCCCAAAAGTATCCATGATAAGTAAACCCAATACTCAATTACCAAATGACAAGACATACCTTTAGATTCAGGAGGCCCACCTTTAGACATACAATCAATACAGATGGGTGAGGGACCACATGGCTGGCTCACGTGGTAGAGAAGTGACACAATGAGCTAGTAGGAGGTTGGAAGGGGCTGCTGGCTTAAGTCTATCATGGAGAAAAAATTCTCCTAGGGATATCACCCACGAAGTAGTGGGTAACATCCGGCTCCAACTGCGACGTGATCTCTCGAAGAAGTGGACAAGGCTACTCGAACGGGAGGTCACGAGAACTTCAACAATCTCTTGGTCATCGTAGACCTGTTATCTGCACATGTCAAAGATCAAAGGGGCAACATGTTTTTCACGGTGTCTTATGATCACCCGTGCTTAATGTCAGCGCATAAAATCGACAAGTAATAAAATATGCAATTTTTAATCTAAAAGCAGCTTATCTATGATGAGAAATATCATATGAGGTTAGTTCTAATGCAGAAAATCAGCATGCAATGCATCCTACCCTAACATGCATACAACGAAGCCAATATCAAGTGTAATAAAATAGCCAGTGCAACCAACATATCATCAACATGGAAAATTTTAGGGGCTAATATTTGCAGGTGGGCTAATTTTCCATGCTTTTTCCAAAAAAGGATTCACCAATTTTCATTTAAAAAAAAATTGATTCGCCCAATTTTTATAGTATAAAATTATTTTACCCTAAAATTCGCTCAAAAGTTATATATACTAATATAAAATGACTAGAAAACTAAATATTTTTACAAAAATAACATCAAAAGTTTTACAATTTACATATTGGCGACTACTAAGATTCGCAAAGGTTTCTAAACTTCAAGATAAACGTCCATCCTTAAAATTTTCCTTGATCATCAAATCAATATAAATGTGCATGCCTATATGATTACTCATGAAGCAAATCCCAAAGCGAATGTGAACCCAAACACATGGAGGGTGATGTAGGCGGGAGGTGGGAAAATATAGCTTCCATGTTAGGTAAGAGAAATCCGTAAGAGAAGGAACATGAGTCACTTTAGATATGTGGGTCCTTCCCTTTAAGTACACAATGGTGAAATGAATGATTATCCTTAAGAAACCCTTATCACAATCATTGCTCATAATATTATGCTTTGTAGATGCCACAAGATCGTGATGAGAGGGGGACGAAAGGTGAGGGAGAGAAGGAGTGCAAGAACTAGGTTGCTCAAGATAATGGTCACATTGGAGAGGGGAGGTCAAAGAGTGATTAAAACCTTGAGGGTGCATCCAAGGAGGTAAAGTATAGTCAATGAGGGGTTCTTCCTTGACACTACACTCGGAAGGGGGAAAGGGCTCACGAACACTTGAGATTATATGACAAGGGGTGATGGAATCACTTGTGGGAGACTTAAGATGATGAGCAAGAGGAAAAGACAAAGGGGAGAATGAAACATCATATTCAACGGGTCTTTCTTCCTCCAAATCTAAAGGCTCAAGTGATTTTAATATAGAATCATAAGGAAGGTAGGTGGGAGCCTTATCAATTTCATTATTATTAGTACCAAAGATTGAGTCTCCCCTAAAAGGAGAATCAACTCCTTCCAATTGCCCCTCATGCAAAGGAAAATAGTAATCCTTCTTCCCAAGGGTATTTGTGGATATGTCATCGTAATTAATGCCCGAGAGAAAAGGAATAACAGTCTCAACCTCATCTTCCTTGTCAGTGTCATAAATGGGAGCACAATCAAATTGAGGACCAACAATTTCCCACTTACCCTTTTCAATGTGGAAGGTATCTTCAATGTCATCTTTCAAGGGGCTAACGGGATCACTTTCCTCAAGGTTCTCAAAAGGAGATTCATTGAGAGTAATATCCTTGAGAAAGGTAAGGTTAGTCTCAACTTCACTTTCCATGTATTCATCCTTCCCAACACATGTGTTCTCAAAATCGTCCTTTTCATCACGTGGGCCCAAAGAGGACTCATCTTCCCATTTCTCACTTAGGTTCTCAAGGTCTTGATGATGCTCGATGAAGTCTTCCTCTTGAATGGTCAATGCAGAGAATATTTGAAAATGTCCAAGAAAGCCATCAACAAACTCCTCAATAGATGAGATGCTCCTAGGTTCGTGATTTTGCAACCATTAGTTATGACCATAGAGGGAACAAAAGAATAACAACATAAGGACATCCTGATGGTTCACTTTCTCCTTTGAAGTATGTGCATTAAATCTTTCCACATGGTCAATTGCGGAACTTGGGTCACCATCAAATACGGGTACCCCATGTACCATCTTTCCTGTGACATGATTGGGGTGCCCTGGGATGCTAGCAATGTCCTGTTAATCGCTTGCCACCTACACCTACCTACAAGTTAGTGAGAAAATCCTTCAACCCCACAAGGTGTGGTTGGTGGCAAAGAACTCAGAGAAGGGGCTGTCACACTAATCCCAACTCTCTCTATTTAAGCTATCTCCTAGGTTAGCTATGGGGGGTGTTCCCTAAATGGAAAACTAAGTTAAAAGATGTGAGTTTCTAGGAGAGTTGTTAGAGTTAAATAGATTACTTCTTTATAAGCAAAAAGTGATATGAGCAATAACCATCAATACATATAAAAAGCCAGTGCCTTCAAAGTATTGCTCTTTGAAATGAAAATGTATTTAATTAAATGAATTAAAATGCTTTCAAGATAAATAGATTTTTGAATCAAAGCATGAGAAGCTATCTTGCTCAAAAGGAAACAATTAGTGTTGGTACTTTTAAAATGTAGATAAAAGAAATATTTTCCATAACAAAGTATTTAATTTCAACAATGACAAGAGGAATAACAATTTGCAAGTAAAACCATGAGATGTAACAGCATGATATGCAATTACACTAGATTTGGATGCAATTAATCTTGGTTACTTTTAATCTAAAATGCTTAAACTAGGTGAGAAGTCCTCCTCTTGTGCTCTTACCAAGGGGTAAAAATTGGGGTGACTGTAAGAAAGAGGGGGCGAGGACACTGGGGTGTCATTAACGATACTCATCCCCTGAGTCTTACGAGCCAACGTGTGCCTTCATTCCTACAAGGGGACAAGCCACCTTCATAACTGCAGGGTTGCATGCTTTTACCTTACTTTGTACCAAATGGAAGAACTTTCCAAAATATCCCTTTTTCCCTATAATTTCTATCAACCAAGCTTATGCTTGGAGGTAAATTTTAAATATGCAATTAAGTTAGAATGCCTACTATGATATGCAAGTAAGTTTGCAAGTGTTATGTAAAAAATGGAAATGCTCTTAGTAAGATTGTCCCACAAGATCACTTTCTATATTTGCTCCAGTAAACATAAGATGCATAAGCTTCAAGAACAATTAAATTGTGAGTTGCTAAAGATAAATGATGAACCAATTAAAAGCTTGATGCTTATGAACAATTAATTTGCATGTAACGTAAATTGCAATGCTTAAAAAATAAAATTGAGATTTGTGCTCACATGTACTATCCCGAATGGGATATTTTAATCAAAATTGTAGCAAAATAACTAAGCTCCACAATATGTCGTAAAATCACTATTTACTCAACTAAAGATTGCCATGTAAAATAAACACATAAGCACTACAATCTATCAACACATCAAATAGGAAGAATCTCAACATTTTATTATAGATAATAACTGCGGTTACAAATACATTTGACCCAAAGAAAGAGCTGAGATGAAGAACTGGCCACTAAGATGAGCTGCTACACTGCGCTGGCCTAAAAACTGAACTGCTGCACTCTCTCTCTGGCAACAGCTGTCACTGAACCCACTGAAGATGATGAAGCACAAGTTGAAGATCTGAATGATCCTCACACCAATCCCTGAAGCTCTGTGAAACTTCTGAGTGAAGTCTCCTCAAGAGAGTTGGGCTTTCGTCCAACACTCACAAATCACCCGAGGGTTTCCGTCCTGGGGCTACAGCTGAAGTAGAGAACCACGTCTGACATCTCTCATACAATAAAATGATATGATCCAAAGATATCTCTCAATGGCCTCCTCCCTTTCTTTTATAGATCTCTTGGAGCATTCTAGAGCATTATTTTATTATTATTTTATTCATGGAGCACTTTTCCCTCTTATTAAAATATTCCTTTTTAATGCAGAAAAGGGTAAATCGGCTACCACGCCTCCTCCGGTCACTGAAACTCATGTCTAACCGTCCCACCATGTAGGTATCGTCGTCCCAGTTCTAATGAGCTATTACACTAGGTGTTCCATCATGTATTCCTCCCGGAATGCCACCTTGAGCATAATTAGCTGAGTTAAGCCTAGAAATAACTCAAATTTCTGAAAGTTATCGAAATGCACCGGAATGAAAGCCAAATTGCTTGGATGATGGAATATATAGAGCGAATGCCTCCAGACACCATGGAAACTCCTCAAACTCCTCCAAAAAGCTCCTGAGCCCACTGATAGCACCAATCTGTACCTGTGACCTGTCTGCTCCTAACTCTGGAAGTCCAACCTAACCCTGTAGTAGGTGACACCAAAAAAGGGAATATTACAGACCTTTCGCCCCAAGATTGCTTGCCCTCAAGCAATCCAAATATGTGGGCTACTCTGTCGTCCCGATGCAACTGAGACCCAATGCTCAGATCCCATACAAACCTCCTGGTGCTACTATGTGCCTGTGTCAAGCCACCCGGAATAGACCCCTCAATGTCGGGATCCCAAACTGATCTCTCACTGTACCTGTCATCAAACAATCCTCTCGGATCCCCATGCCACGATGCCCAATCATCGCCTAAGTCCCACGGCTCGGACTGCGCATTGCCCCTGGCTATGGCTGATGCTCTAAGAGGTGAAGACCACGTCTCCTGCTACGCTATATCTATGATGGTGTAAGCTACCCCACCAACTGTGTACCAACTCATCACCTCTCTCCAATCCAACCCCTGACTAAATCCAATGCTGATCCTGCTCTCCTGAAACCGGGATGGGATGTTGAAGAAATGACGATCTGTGCTCCATTGCCAACTGGAATTTGTATCATCTGTCATGTCTAAGGGCCCTTGCTTTGCTGTGCTCCCTACGAAGAATATCATACCATCAAGAGGGTACCAACTCATAATCTCCCGCCAATCCATCCTGAAAGAAGAATCCAATGTAGCAACAACTGCATATGGAACACGCCTGGAGTGTTGTCGCCAGCCCATAATCAACTCACACTGCTCTGCCCTGTTTGCCAACGAAATCTGCTTGTAGAAAAAAGCCCCTCTCTTTATAATGGGCCAAAGTGGGCAAGATATGCTACAAACCCCATTGATGTACTCCTGGAGAGTGCTACTCATTGAAAGTATTGCAGCTCGACTGACTGCATGTACATCTATCTGCACCTCATCAATGTGTCGGCCCAAAGATGGATGCTCCACTATCTCCAACAGCTCATCCCTCTCCTGATCGGGAATGTAATGCTCCTGTTGTCCCCTAGCCCCCTGCAGAACTATCCCATCAACCTCCAACATCAACCCTAAAGATGATGAAGCACAAGTTGAAGGGGCTTGCCTTCCAAGGGAGAGGGGGTGAGGATAAGGGAGGGGTACAACTTGAAGAGGTACTTCTCAGTCACTAAAATCCTATATAAACTTGGTTTCCCAAATAGTCCTTGATGGTTAGTCTTTGGTAGGAAACAGGACCACATCAGACCAAGTGGACCCAACCTAGGTTCGGGGATGGAGTATAGCAACCAATGATGATCCTACCCTGGACAAGGTGAGGGGAAATGATCAAACAAGAAATTTTTCTTCGAAAGGTTAAATTGATCCTGCTAGGGTCTAGCCTTGGGGATGCCTAGGCAAAATTTGGTCCTAGAGCTAGGGCTTTAGATTTTCGGAGAGTCCATCGTAATATTTATCAATTGCAGAATTTGCTGAAGATAATAATAAAACTCTCAGATTTGAAGAACTGGTTTTCCCTTCGAGGTTTTTTTTAGGGACGTTGTCCAAATATATTGTGTCCATTGTGTCATTGGTTTTTTGAAGTTTTCTATCAGAGTTTCCACAATTTATTTAATTGGTGAAATTTGCACTTGTGTTTTATTCATTATTTGCGGTAAATAATTTGTTGGGACAAATAATCTGTTTAAAGAAGGAGAATAATAACTAGATTAACTGCAATAGAATTTTCACAACTATGTTAGTCAATGTCCTTACAGGAAGAAAGGTGAAAAGAAGAAGCAGTAGACAACAACTTCAACAAACTTTGATGAGCTATCTTCAAGACTTGAGGATGAGTTCACTTTCATTGCCTGCCTATCTAGCTCGACCACAACAAGTGTTTGGTACATCGATAGTGGGGCGTGATGTGACATGAAAGGAGTTAGAGAGTATTTCTCTAGCTACAAAGTAGAGGAGATGAGATTCCGGATAGAAATGGAAAGCAAGTCCAAGGTTACTCCAGTTGGGGGAGGGGCAATCACGTTTTAAAGGGAGTCAGGCAAGAATATTTAGATAACATATGTGTTGCACGTGCTAGGCATGGTTATGAATGTAATTGCAGTATCTGCTCTTCAAGATAAGGGGTATGATGTACTCTTTTGAGGACAAAAGATGTATATGAAACATTAGGATTGGAAGTTAGCAAAGGAGATTTGGGTTGGAAGCAATAGGTTGTATAGGTTGCATTTTGACACTCCAAAGGCATTGGTTAGCAACAACAATAGCAGAGATATGGGGGAGCTGTGGCATAGGAGGATGGGTCATATCCATAATGGAGCACTTAAGTTGCTCAGAGAAACATAATAGGTATTCTAGAGGTGAGTACAAAGCACAGTGACATATGTAAAGGGTGTGTACTTGGAAAATTCTCAAAAGCAACATTTCCAAGGAGTGACAATAGAACCAAGGGTGTTGTAGAGTTGAAACGTTATGATATTTGTGGTCCTTTGTCCACATGATTTCTCAGGGGTTATGAATATTTCGTGACCTTCATTGATGATTTCTCTAGGAAGACCTGAATATACTTCTTAAAGACAAAACATGAAGTCTTTAGTTGCTTCCAAGTTTAAGGCTCTTGTGGAGAATTCGACAGGAAAGAAGATAAGGGTGCTTTGAAGTTTGCACAAACAATGGGGGGAGTATATCGAGAAAGCCTTCAAGGAGTTATGTGCCAAGTAAAGAATAGGGAGAGAATGGACAACTCCTTACAACCTGCAACAAAATGGGGTTGCAGAACATAAGAACAAAGCCATAGTTGGAGTAGCAAGGGCCATGCTATATGATTAGGATATGCCTAGATATATTTGGGCAAAGACGTGTGGCACACCAATATACATTCAGAATAGGGTCCCACATAAGGTGTTGGGAACGATGACACTTGAGGAGGCATTTACAGGAAAGAAGCCAAAAGTCAGTTATTTCAGGATTTTTGGCAGTATTGCTTATTGTCACGTTCCAACTGAGAAGCGTACCAAGTTGGATTCGACTGCAGAGATAGGATATTTGTGTGATTGGTTTCTCGTATATTTCATTGCATTTTAATTTGGTGAATAGTGCTGTTCATGTTTTTTATTTATTATGTTCAGCTTAAAATTTAATTTTGTTGCGTATAAGTAATTGGAATAATTTATTGGGTTAATAGCATCTTTTGGGTAGTGAAGATTTCATAGATAGGACCATGCCCAATGGTACCCATGGATCGGGCGTGGTATTTGCATAGGGCTGGCATGTCTCCCTGTGAGGAAATGGAGGTTATGGGATCCAATTGCATCACAAAGTGTTCTTGGTGAAGACCAAAATGCACAATTAGAGTTCTAGCAGCCAATGTAGATGGTGGGCCTGCTCCCCCTAACATACCCCAAATTGAATGAGACCACCATTTGGCCCAAGGGCGAGAGTATCCTAAAGGGGCTGAATCACAGATAACAGCCTTGATATCAGGAATGACTGCCCTCTTCCCTTGTTTCATGCAGCTATAACCTGATCCCTAGATCATTTGAACTTCGACTATTGGGATTTGGTGAGGCTAGGATCAAGAAAGATCTTCTATGTTGGTGGGAGCGAAATCATTCTTCTCTTAAACCAAAGTGTTGTGAGTTGGTCTTCGAGTGTCGGAAACAAAGGAAGAGCATGGAGTTGGGCCCATCCATGTGTGCTTGAGGGTGAGGTCCTTTAGATCTAGAGTGTCATACAGGAAAGAGGTGCTTAGCTGTCAGGGACCCAAAGGGGTCATGGGAAGGGGTAGCCCAATACTCTCAATCTGAGCTCTCAGGCTCGGTGGTTGTGTTCTTCGTTCAGCTTTTCCTATACCGTCCATTTGACCATGGTAAGAGTTAGAGGTTGCTCCCTTTTCTGGACCACTTCAAACCTAGAATTAATTTTTTTCTGCTGTATTTCTGTCTCCTGTTTAAAAATGGCATGCTGTGATTTCATCTCTTCCTGGAAATTTTTAATGTTCAGAGTTTCTTTTTGGAGCGCAGGGGAATTTCTTCTCTAGCGTTGTTGAGTTGCCAAAACATGAGAGATATCATTAGAGTCATGAGTGATTTCATAGCAGCCTGGGGCCCCATTAATTCAAATAGATAATTGCTGGGAAAAGCATGAATAGGTTGTGCCTGCAGTTTTCCTGCTGTATATGATTCAGGGAAATGAGGCTGAGTATAATTTTTAGAACATATGGAGCATTCATTTTCATCCTTGCACTCAACCTTTTTCTCCTCCATTTATCTCCAGTGGCACTTTGCGTTTGGCTTCCTCTGTGGCTCATTATTGTATCGAATGAGTTGCTCCCATTTTGCAGATTTGATGTTGATGTCTTTTCTCATTATCATTATGGACTGTTGGTTCTGTCTAATCTAATTCTATGAGATTTCATAATTTTTCCTTGATCTGAGGCTCTACTTAGGTCTTCAATATGCACCATGTACCTGTCCCTTCTTGGGCTTCAGTACCTTATAAGATTTCTAATGTTGTTTTGTAAAAGACCCCTAGGTTTAATTTTTATTTTCTTATCACTTTTCTACCACTGGTTCTGCTCAGCCTCTTTCTGTTATTGATTAAGTCTAGA
The DNA here is from genome assembly GCA_034641835.2 of Pinus albicaulis. Classification (NCBI taxonomy): domain Eukaryota; kingdom Viridiplantae; phylum Streptophyta; class Pinopsida; order Pinales; family Pinaceae; genus Pinus; species Pinus albicaulis. The sequence continues at coordinate 40,108 of JAXQQM020071120.1, read as the reverse complement.
TCCAAAATCCAAATGCCCAACTCTTTTTCTTGTAAGAGCCTCCAGTTCTTCCTCCCCAATCTGTTAGTCATGCACATATCAATTTTAAATTATTTGGAATCCATGAGTTGTTCAACTGTCTTTCTCTTGTCAGACCACTGTCCCCCTTCCCCATGTCATGAGCCATAAATATTTCTGCAAATTGTGTTCTTTCTACAAATGGTATCATAAATAGATTTTGCAATAATTATTTGGAAAAAATAGAATTCTAAACACATCCCTTTGAAAAGTACATATAGCCTACATTAAGAATTGTACAGCAGTAAATGGTCAAAGACAATAGCCGGTAGCAGTAATTGATTTTCTACTCTTGAATTGTTACACGTATGTTACTTTCAGGTACTGATTTTTATTGGTATCGTTTCTGCAGATTATTGGCAATGGGCCTGATGGCCTATAACAATGATTGGAAGGCAATTCAACAAAGGTTTCTTCCATGTAAATCCATGCATCAGGTGGGCATTTAGAATTCTTCTTTTTTTTAATTAGCAGTGTTTGTGTATTATTGGATATATGGTTGATGACTTATGAAAAGACTTTAAGGCAGTTCAAAAACAGCTTACACTTTAAAGTGGCATCAACATGTTCTAATAAATCTAGAAGTGGTTTTGTTTTCTGAAGTGAAAGTAAGTTACCTTTCTAATTTCTAGCTTATTGAAATTAAATTAAAATTTAGGAAGATGTGATGGTTATTGAATTGATTACTAATGATACAAGGAATCATAGGACTTAACTGCATATGTGATTGCCAACTACCTTATGCACCTGTGGATTTTAGAACAGTAAAAACTATATATATATCTTCTAATTATTGAGCAAGAGCACTAGTTTGAATTTGAAATAATCAACCAAGTAGGGTGCTAATATTCACTACATAAAATTGGGCTATAGTAATATATAAGAAGTGTACTGTTGCATAGTGTATGGTTGTGTCTATTTATAGAAGTATCAGGAATAGTGTAAATCCTGAGTATCACAATTACGTTTTTATTGGATAATATGAAATCCTTATCTGTTTTGACTTTGGCTTACCACAACTGGTATCAGAATCATGGTTATCCTTCATTGGAATTTCAACTGTGAATTCATTGTGCTGCATCACTAGAACTTGATTCTATATATCTCATATCTGGAGCATATAGCACCATTCAATAATTTGTAAGCTGTCCTTACATATACTGTCTCTTGTTGATGATTTCTGCTTTGTAAATTGCTATATTCTGCTTGTGTATTCTAAAGGGTTGTATCAAAGTTTTTAATCCCATGGTATTTGCCATAAGTTTTGTTGTTCTCTTTTTGGGGTCTCAGATTTCCCGCTGCTTTCTTGTGTAGCTCACTCAGTGTAGGTAATAGAGTCCTGAAACAGTGACAAACTCACAAACTCGTCCCATTGCTAGATTTGGGTGTTCTTTTGCATGATGTGTGAGTTTTCCTTGTTGTCTCACCAGTTCTAGAGTTTGTGAGTTGAATGGACAATTGGGAATAATCTTGTTCATAATTGTTGGGGATGGCTGTGGCCACATTGGTCCCTGATACTTTTTCCTTGTAATCACTAGGATAGTTTTCTCATTAATGATACCCAAGATCATATTTGAAAACCATACTTTTTTGTTTCTCAATTTATTTTGTTGCAATGTGTTCTCCTTAAAACAAAATTGGTGTATCATCTTCATTGCTATTTTGTTGTTGTTTGTCACTTCCTTCACTAGGGGTTCTTCAATTCATGTTCTTTCTATTTAGTCGTTAATCTCCTTTATTTTCCTTCTCCTTGAATCCTCATATGAAGCTTCCTCTAGTGGTGTGTAGAATGATATTGTAACGACCCATTCCACTGTTATACCCAAAACAATATTAGCGTGTGAACGATATAGGCATTTGATAGCTACACCTGCCTATACCGTCCACATCGCACTAGTACGCCCACCTAATATCAAGATTACCAAGATTGGGGACTTAATATTAAGATTTCAGACTTTATATCAAATTCAACCAAGTATAAAATTTTATGAAACAAGGTAATAAAGGAAATGAAGTAATAAAGTTAAATCCTTAAAAGTTGATGAATCTTTAAGTTAAAATGAGTATGCGATATTAAAGAGTTATATTATTGTAACGACCCATTCCACTGTTATACCCAAAACAATATTAGCGTGTGAACGATATAGGCATTTGATAGCTACACCTGCCTATACCGTCCACATCGCACTAGTACGCCCACCTAATATCAAGATTACCAAGATTGGGGACTTAATATTAAGATTTCAGACTTTATATCAAATTCAACCAAGTATAAAATTTTATGAAACAAGGTAATAAAGGAAATGAAGTAATAAAGTTAAATCCTTAAAAGTTGATGAATCTTTAAGTTAAAATGAGTATGCGATATTAAAGAGTTATATTAAAAGTACTTAAATAAAATCCCACCTTTATAAATATGTATATGTAAGCACATTAATGGGGATCACCCACCATAACAACATTTAATATAAACTTAAGGTTGGGTAAAGCCTCGGGAAGTTTGAGGCGGTGGAGAAAGATTGTTTACATTATATTCATATCCAAACATAATGAAAAGTATACCACCATAAATACATAAAAATATCATCATTAATGAGGATAAGACTTCGGGAAGTTAGAGGCGGTGGAAGGAGATTATTTAAAGGAGGTGGTATGGAGGAGAAGGGGGAAGTGTTTTCTTGGAGGAGGAGAAATGGTTTCTGCTGAAAGGAGAAGGAAGGAAATGCTGGCTTGCAGTGTTTGGGGAGGAGTCTCTTGTTCTTGGAAATCTGGGCACGGGGGACAGAGGGGACACCCTCTGGGTCTGGGATTAGTCCCGGATTTGGCTGGGAGGATTCGATTGTCCCAGTAATCTGATCTGTTCACAACATCACCAGCAAATCTTCAGCCGCTTCAGGTTCAGGATTCGTAAGTTTATGCTGAATTTCAGGTATTCTTCTGCATATAGTTTAATTAAGCAAGCTGAAATTTCAATTTATATCCTTTCAATGTCTTATTAGATGTGTTTTACTTAAACAAAAGTTCAAATAGGTACAAATTCTAGAACTCTGGGAGCAGGGTTATTACATTTGGTATCAGAGCGCAGTTTCAAACCCTCTTACGACCTTATAGGCCCATTAAGAATTCATTTATAAAACTGCTGCTGGTGTAAATCAGTCTCTGGCTGTTCCCAAAATTTAAGAACGTTAATGCAGATCAGACCCTGTTCAAACTCTCAGGCTCTCAGGCTTATTAGTGAGATGGTGTTATGGAAGGTAAACAGATTGTGAGCTTAAATTTAGCAACTGTATTATAAGCAAACTGTGTTATAAGCCATTCAGAAAGAGCAATATGCTTCAACATTCATTCTAAAGGACGCTGTCATCCTGGTTTATATTCATTGAAACAGTAAAATCACTGCAAACAACACAAAATTTACAATAACACATTTCTGTTCAGCTTGCTCAGCACCAAATCAATCCACAAAGTTACCTACACCTACAAAATCAAATCTCTTTTGCTCAAAATCTGCATCAATGTACTGTCAGTCCTGCAAAGCATGCATGACTTCATTGGATCTGCACACTGCTTCAAGTTGTATCAAGGATAAATTTAACTGATTGGAGCCTTGAACAATCATACGCTACTTTCAGTATAATAGGTGAAACTCTGAAAGTACTTACAGGAAATAACGCAATTCTTCCTTCAATTAATCAATAGAAGCATCTATTTGCACTCCTTTTGGCTTATCGTTATGCCTCCTAGACTAAATTACCATGGGGATTGATGCCCTTATTTGGTTATGGGCAGCGTCTAAGCATCTTGGCAAAACAACTTAAAACATGGATGACAGAGTACCACTTTTGTCTTTGAATCTAACCCCAAACCAATGCCGTGTTTGAAGGTATATGGAACACCCTGTGATGAATATGATTTACAGCAATATGTCAAGCAATCTCCCAGACTCTTGCCTCCATTCCATATAACTGTACCATTTTGAGATACTCCTATGTCCGCAAAAGCCGATAGCATCGACACCACCTATAATAGTGAGCACAGGATTCGAGACCCATGCAGAAGTATTGGTGCACTCGATTACGCTTGTTGTGACTCAGTGAAGGGTTGTTAAAACAACAATGATGCTAGTTTTAGAAATTGCATTCAAATATGACAATGTTGATGACCACATTGTACAGGATGGCATACACTTTGGACTATCGTTAAAATAGACTGCACATAAAGCTGCTTGTTCCGATCTAGCACCTATACAAGATGAATGCCCCTTGGGCTGAGTAATAGTAAGCAGATAGTTGCAGTGGTACACAACTCAATGGCCGTGGATTCAAACCAGCCAGTAATGCCACAGGTCCACTGGAAAACACACATTTCTAATCTCTAGTCACCTTACTGTGTAAGGTTAGTAAATTTACGTTATATCAGTAAGATTAGCAGTCATGGATGACATATAGCAACTTGTGAGGAGTACCTTTATGAGCCAAGAAACTATTTGCACAAACATAAATGACTGTAGAAAATAGAAAGTATATGCCGGTGAAAAGTAAAACATGACTGTAGATGGCAGTGAATTGATCCTTGAATTGGGAATTGATATAATTGATCCTCTAACAAACATTGAAAAATCATGACGGTAGGTGTAGTTGGGCTTTGGCAAGATAGTTTGTATATCACTTTGACTTATAGGGTTACGAGTGCTCGCCAAAATAAAATGGTATAGACCCTTGGCTGAATAGCAAAGCTTTGCTAGAGAGACCAATGAGAGCAACATAGTTAGAAAAAAAAACTGTATTTAGCTAAATTATCCGACACAGGTAACAAGATACTATCTGTGTGGCAAGTCACTTTAAATATAGCATTCGGATGCTTTTCCAAATAGCATATCACCTTGTTGTAGCTCGTGATATTCCTGCCTGGCATCCTAGATACGCTTGTGCATTTCTTTTGAGTCATCGCTGTAAATTTTCCCGTCCAATTTGGTGGCTTGTTGAGACTGTCTGGGCAAAATTTCATAACTGAGGCGAATTCTTCTCAATCCACTGATTTCTCACCTTTTACATATCTAATGAAGCCCTAACTATGACTGTAGTGCTAGACAAAACCAGAAATGGCCTTCCTAAGCATAAGGTACAAGTTTCTTCCGAAGTTTTGAAAATCTCGAACTACATATCTCGAACTACTTCATAATAAAGTTATAGATATACAGAAATATTAGAAATGATAGGGATAATCTTGAAAATGAATGCCGTCCGACATAAATCTGGAATAGGCACCTAGCTGAAAGAAATCCTAGTAACACAATTAAATCGCATCACACAACACAGCATGCAACAGTTATCACGACTATTTAAAAGGGAACCGACCGAAGCGTAAAGAGTGTGACCCGATACCAATATGGATACAGGTGTTGAAACCATCGTAAAACTAATAACCGACTTCACCGACGCCGCTCAGCCGGACCCGTGCGTAAAAGAACTCTCGGCACCAAGGCTATCAGTCGCTGAGGTGTCGTGGTCAGCCGTCGGGGGGTGTGTGTCATATGGAAGACCGCATTAAAACCAAGTTTTCTACAGCCGCGGGTTTAATAACCGAATACCATTTCGTTAAAAATATATATATATATATATGGTAGAGTTAAACGGTGGGACGGCATGTGTCTATATATATAAAATTGGCAAGCGCTTAACTGAACCCGACGTAAATCGAACACGCAATCTTCTGATCTGGAGTCTGCTAGTTTTGTATATAAAAATATATTAAATAAACATATGGAACACACTACATTATTGCAAGTCGGCTAGTTTCAAATATTACCTTTCAGGTGTTCTCAAACACAGTGTCGACAGATCTGCAGAATTTAAGCAAGGTTCGCATCAATTCATACTCTTATTAAGATAGCTTTAAAATCCATCACAAAGCTTATCAACCACATGAACGATACCTCAGAAATCCAACATCCTTAAACAAGAAATCCCAGAACAAAGCTACTCCGCTACAGAAACTATACCTTAAAAATACAACATGCTTAATCAGCTCTACGATTGAAATTGATTTTCCATTTTGACTCTTACCGCTTTTTTTTTTCCCCAGAATTCTTACCGTAGAGATAGAGAGGGAAAGAGACGTCTATCTATCTATAATATAGACCAGGTGGATTTGAAATAAAAACTGAAACATGTCCTTTGTGTTAATTATGTCAAGTTTGCGCAATAGATTCGAAGTTGCTCTTCGATTTTCATTTACCCGAGCTGTTGTTGATGAAACAAAGACGTGGGTTTGAAGAATGACGGACGTTGATGGTGTGATGTTCATTAAACTCAAAGAAATTCCATTGTAAAGACGTCGAGATCTAGTGCAAACTTTGAGCAATATTGATTTTGTTTCGAGCACATCTCCCAATCCGCTCAAAATTTCCCAAAAATTCTTGCATGTAATCTAATTTACCCTATCTTGCACAAAACCCATGTGCCATATTTCGAGATTTGCCTTCATTTGGTCAGAAAATTCCTTTTAAGTTAACTGTGCTTTTGCCTGTGACGCCCCTTTTCATTATGGACTTCGAGGGCATATGTGGACGATTTGAAGATGTCTATAAACCATAACTTTAACCTTGTAGCGCGAGAGCACAAAAGGACTTTCGAAACCAAAACTAACAACCATTATTAAATTCGGCTTGGGTATCGGAGCTAAGGTCAGGACAAAAGGCAGTTGGAATATCACAAAGAGCTAGTTCAGTCTCTATTCATCATATCAAGGGACCTTGAAGAAGCAGGTGGATTTCAGTATATCTAAGGACAAGATCATTTCAGAAATCACGTACAAGAAGAGATTAAAGTTTTTCGATCAACCACACTAAAAGATGAGTATAAAGTTTTGATGCTAGATCTCTGAAAAGATTCCATATTACAGTGAAATAGGTTCGGTACCATCGTAGCAAGGAGGCAGCATCCAATTCAGTCTCATGAACTCGCAGAATATCAGAGATTAGTCATGGGTACTGATTTGGTGTAGATTTCAGAAGGAACTTTGAGCTACAGTGATGAAATTTCGGGTTATGACAGTGGGATCATTTCAGAGAATAAGCCTGTAAAATTTCAATGGATACACAGTGCATCAAAGAAGTGATTTCACTATAAAATTGTAGAAAGATTATCAGCATATAAGTGCAAACAACAGAGACAGTTTCAGTGATATAACAAGTTCGGATATTTTCCAGAATTAATTTGTAACATTTTCGATGATAAAGGATTGGGCTCCTCTATATGGAATTTCATCATTTTTTTGCTTCGTTAAAAACACTGAAAGGTCTGCGCCATAATTATCGGTAAGATGCCCTGCCCAGCTAAACATACTCGATCATTCTGAAACTTTCAAAGAAATTCTAGTTTCAAGTTCACATTTCTGTTCATGCTTTTGAATTAAGCTTTTGTTTTATTATGTCTCCCGGCAGGCAGAGGCGATTCTTTTGTGTTTGTACTTGATCAAAATAGCCATGCTCAAATTTTATATTTGCATGCGGGTGGTGATAAAACCGTTGAAACACTATGCATAATTGAAATAACAGTAGTTGATCCTTGAAGACAGAAAGAAGACCGAGTCCATGCTTGCTTTATTAGCTGATTCATTAATCTCAGAATCCACAGAGTGAACAGTTTTGGTTCCCTAGGTGTTTACTATTTAAGGCATACGCATTAGGTTTGTAACCTATGGGGATTTATTTCATGTATAGAGTGTAGATAAAATGTTGCTTTCACTGAGCGTGACAGGAAAAACAGGGCATCACTTTGAGGGCTCTTTTGAACAAAACTATGTACTCTGTAAATGCCTTGTGACTATGTTTAGCTTTCAAAGAATTTCTGGACCTTTATTAAGGATGTCTTCAGGAAAACATTTCCTGGGTATACCAAGAGGGAAATAACACCTCACTGATATACAATAGACCATTCTCAATAGACCAAGACTCCACAACTGATGTGAGGCAAGGTGTTTTAAAATTATGGAGAAAGTTGGTGTTGTCACAGAATCTTGATGCTAGAATGCTAATGCTACTTTTACACTTCAGAGTCCAGACCAAGCTACTTCTACATAATAATAAATACATAACATGATTGCCGGTTTGAATTGATGTAATATTTTTGTGAACTTAGTCTTGGATAACAGTACGTGTAAATTACTGCAAGAGTAGACAATTGATGGATACTTAATTTTGTAAGCAGTTTTATTACAGGCTTGGAAAGTTCATGTAGCTCATAGGATGATTGTTTAAGTTCAGATGCACCATTTATTTTGTAAGTGTTCCTCCTGTAAGAACTATCTGTTCCCTTTAGGTATGTTAACTTGGAGATATGTCCTTCTGTGTAGGCATTGGCGCTCATCTTCGTCCAATAAAATTAATTTTTTTCATTACAAAACTCCTCTATGTTTCCTCATCTCCCTAAGGATCCTTAATTTGTCCGAAGGTTCACTCATTAACTCCTAGCAGAAGTTGTGCATGAATTAGCAGAAAGTGTAGACTGACAAAAGGTGAGAGAGTCGTATATCTGAAATATTTGAGTTGATACCTATAAATAGGCAGGGAGTATGAAGAAATAACACAACAAATGAGTTGTTGGCCCAATAACAGATTGTAGGATAGGAAATAAAAAGGAAAGAGTTGTTCATATTTTTTTTGATATTGTTGACATGGTGATGACATTTTAGTGAATGAGATGAAGGGGACTGTCAACTGATGGGTGATGTATTTGAGAATTGGCACTAACAGGGTGGGTCCCGGGCCATGTAATCCTGTCAGCGTGTAATCATGGAAGAGGAGTTGGATGATCGCTCTTATTATTATTTGCCAATATATATTATCTCCATGTAATTATTACATATTAATCTATACTTCCAGTCGGTAATAAATCTATTTCTTTTTTTGGGATATGAAAAACATTCCGAGCTTCATGTTTAAATTTCCAGCTTTCACTCATTGTACATACTATGTATTAGTTGTGGGCAGTTTAATTGCGGGCCTGTTGTTAGCAGAGTGAAGGAAATAGTGCCTCCAAAAGACGCTATAAAACCGCTTCCATTTGTTCATTTACAAACAATGCAAAGAATCTCGTGACTAAAGATGATCTAAATGCCCAGGAGTTGGGATTGGAGGCAGCCAGGATTTTCAAAGATTTCCTCACTAAAGGTGCTTCCTTTAAATTAACAAATATATTTAGCAGATTGAAGCTATGGTATGCTCTATTTGAAGTGGGTAATCTATTGGAGTCGATATACTCACTATGATATCTGCCATTGGAAGTCACTTCGAAGCAGCCACACTAACTTGTAATATAACAGGGACAAATTTCCTTTAATGCCTCGGGAGGGAAGGTGTGTTTAGGCTGACAGTAAAGCTAATCAAACCATCCAGAAATCGCAATTGTCTCAAATGCAAGGTTAAAATATAAAAATTGAAGGAAACTAAAGTTAAGAGTAAAGACCTGCAAGTAATACGGATCCCTGGATACCTTAATCACCTAGGAGAAAAGATTAAGAAGGCCGTATAATTAATATTAAGATATTAAAATGTAGGCTTATTACAGGTTCTTATTTCTCAGGAAGAGAAAGAGATACGATTTCTCTTTATACACTACGTATATGAGACGCTTCTACTTTGGCAAGGAAATTGCAGCAAAGGAAGAGCTTAAGATAGCATTAAATCATCATATAGCAGCGAATTTAGGAAGGAAACTCAAAATTAATAATCAATAAGGTTATGAAACTCGATAAGGAGCGATATAAAGCTAATTTTAAGTTGACAATGGGGTTCATCAATTAAGAGAATTAGCAAAACTATTTCCCATGTCGAATGTTGCAGAGAAACATACTAGGACACAGGAAAGAAGATCTATGAGTGCACTTATCATGATAAAGCACTCAATGATCTAGCTGAGACAAGAGGAGAACAAAAGAAGAAATGTTCAGCAGTTTTGTAGCTTTATCTTGAACCTGGACATCGATCAGCTTTTGAGTAACTGTTTGTAGTGGCTATCTCTTTTAGGCATTATCATTTAGAGAGAAATTTTATGATAGTCGTGCTTGGTATTGTAGAACTACTCAAAAATCCAAACATTAACAGAAAGTCTATCAATTCTGTACAAAAGTTATCTGTTTCAGGTGCAAGGATGAATGATTCAGAGATCAGGCCTAAGAGGTGTTGATAGCAACTCTACTTGACGAAAATGAACTATTCTATGCAATAATTACAGTTGTGATTATAACAATAGTTATAATTAAAAAGAATCCATAATAAATAGTGATCAATAAGCTTAAAGTAACACGTATATTTGGTAATAACAAGGAGTGTATAACCATAATTAGAGTAAGTGCAATATATGAGTAACAGTGAACCACATGATCTTCGTAGCTTACTGAGTGTAATACCATAGCTATTTGGGCTAGAGCTCACGTATAAAAGCAGGGTTCAAGTGCTCTAAGCGATTCCGTAATATACCGGTACCATTCACCAGTTAAGTAGGAATAAGGATAGAAGTAATGGCATTCATATGCTTGATAAAGGTTGAATCCTATCTGATATAGCATCTACTCGTATATAAAAGAGACCTTCTTGCTTCACCTATTTCACATAGTGATACTCGGCCTTGCTATAAGATTCTAGTAGTCTACATGTTCGTAAGGTCAGTACTATAAGCTATACTATTCAATGGATTCACACTGGTTAACCTGTTGTAACGGTAATAAAAGCTCTTTTAGTATAGAGGTTCATCTCTCACCATGTTACATAATAAACAAGGTAGTATTGTACTAATATAGAGTCAAGGGTAAAGGTTCAATGTTCTTCATTAACATATCACTATCTTCACTGATTCCCATTGATTTTATTAGCTATGAAGAGTATGACATAATCACATACTAGCCCAACTTACCGCTTTGTAATCATAATCACACAGCTTTCTAATCATGTATAAAGAGTGGTCATAGTTTATCCATGAATTTATAAAATTTATTTTGAATGATCTCGTAAGGATGAATTTTACCCCTGATACATGAATACCCATAGAGATAGGATGCTACTTCAATTTAGTGATACAGGATATATATGCTGTTATTTAAATTTACTAGGGCATGGACACCAGTATGCAATATGGCATTTAAATTAACATTTCAAGAATGTGAAATTATAGATTAGACATTATAGATGAAAATCTCTATCGAATTATTTCATTACATTTCAAAAAAAAAATGATTCAAAGAAAGGGAATAAAAGTGTAACTACATTATGAATATGAAAAGTGAAAATAGGGGTATATAGAATGAAAATGATTAAAGCAGTGCGTCATAATTAGAACGAATAAACTAAACCGAAGCAACATCTGAGATGAGAAATTTTATTGAACATATTGATATCTGTGTGAGCAAATTTTCTTTTTATAAATTCTAGGATTGATATCATACGTATCAAAGTACTTCGAATGTGTAGAAGTTGTTATATGGGTAACAATTGGTTATGAGCAATATAAAATGCATATGCTGTAATATGTGTTCGAGTGTTTACATTGCAGATTATGTACCAGTGAGTATCATGCAGAAAAACAGATTACTGGAACAATCTACGTGATGACAGATTTCTAAGAACAATTGAGACTCCATGAGACCCCAAGATAGGGTGTAGATAGGGTGTTGACCCTGGTCCTGCTGGGAGGAGTGGAAGTGTTGCCCATTGTTTACCCTCCAATACCTGGAGTCATGGGAGGACTGTGCGAGTCACGCTCCCCTAGACGTGTGATGATGACTTCCGGATGCCTACAAGCATGTCAGGTCGACGTAATCGACTCTGACATCATTGAGGTCTATGAATGGATCAGTAAAACTGATGCCATGGCATATTCCTGTAGAGGACGGATAGGATGGAAGTGGAAGAGATTAGGGAGGATAGGATGATTTTAGAATAGTTTGGAGACTCGGTGAAGATGGGAAGTAACCATTAAATTACCAATACATACTTATTTAAAACGAAAATTCAATCTTAAAAATACAGGCATTCTACAATCACCCTAATCTCTAAAAACACAATATTAATCTGAGTATATAAAACCATAAACTTCGGGACGAAGTTTTCTGAAGGGAGGACGTATGTAACGACCCATTCCCCTGTTATACCCAAAACAATATTAGCGTGTGAACGATATAGGCATTTGATAGCTACACCTGCCTATACCGTCCACATCGCACTAGTACGCCCACCTAATATCAAGATTACAAAGATTGGGGACTTAATATTAAGATTTCATACTTTATATCAAATTCAACTAAGTATAAAATTTTATGAAACAAGTTAATAAAAGAAATGAAGTAATAAAGTTAAAATCCTTAAGTTAATGAATCTTTAAGTTAAAATGAGTATACGATATTAAAGATTTATATTAAAGGTATTTAAATAAAATCCCACCTTTATAAATATGTATACGTAAGCACATTAATGGGGATCACCCACCATAACAACATTTAATATAAACTTAAGGTTGGGTAAAGCCTCGGGAAGTTTGAGGCGGTGGAGAAAGATTGTTTACATTATATTCATATCCAAACATAATGAAAAGTATACCACCATAAATACATAAAAATATCATCATTAATAAGGATAAGACTTCGGAAGTTAGAGGCGGTGGAAGGAGATTATTTAAAGGAGGTGGTATGGAGGAGAAGGGGGGGAATGTTTTCTTGGGGGAAAAGAAATGGTTCTGCTGAAAGGAGAAGGAAGGAAACGCCGGCTTGCAGTGTTTGGGAAGGAGTCTCTTGTTCTTGGAAATCTGGGCACGGGGGACAGAGGGGACACCCTCTGGGTCTGGGATTAGTCCCGGATTTGGCTGGGAGGATTCGATTGCCCCAGTAATCTGTTCTGTTCACGACATCACCAACAAATCTTCAGCCGCTTCAGTTTCAGGATTCGTGAGTTTGTGCTGATTTTCAGGTATTCTTCTACATATAGGTTAATTATGCAAGCTGAAATTTCAATTTATATCCTTTCAATGTCTTATTAGATCTGTTTTACTTAAACAAAAGTTCAAATAGGTACAAATTCTAGAACTTCGGGAGTGTGGTTATTGCTGGGTCTCTCAAATTTTTGCAACGAATATCTTCCCCGATAACTTAGCCTCGTACCCCAAATTTATTGTCACAAACAGTGGGCCTGATAGACTGTATTTATAACGGAGTTGTCTTTACTTCAACTTTTTGGAGTTTCCTGTGGTGCTTGAATCCGGTGAAAAAATTCGAGGTAAAATCTTGATTTCTGTTATTTAAACTGTTTTTTTTAGTGTATATATGGATTCAGCATCCTAAAAAAACCCTAGAGGTCTTCGATTGTGCAAGGTTACCCATCAAACTTCTGTTTTCAATGAACTCCTGCCGAATTTTAGAGAAATTAGACTGGAAAAATCCCCCGGAAAAACCTTCAAAAAGTCGCACTAAAGACTACTCGACTTATAACAGTCCAAACCTCCTCCAAATCTGTGCATACCCTCTTTTCCAGCCCTCAAAAATCGCGCTGATAATAGTTAGAATGCTGTAGATTTGTGCTTGCAGTCACTGCTTGAAGTTCGAAGTGTGAGTCGCTGTAAGTCGACTTCATTGGCAAATCTCCTCCTCTAGTAGACTCAAGCTCCTCTATAGCTCTCTCCTTTACACTTCTCCAAAATGCACATTGAAGACTGAATGTATTCTTTGCCTTTTGCCCCTCTTTAGCTTTAGCTTCATCAACATAGAAAACTCTAACCCTATTGATCAAGCGCTGAGATGTAATTGATCAAGGGCTGAGATTAGATCTCAGCCCATGAGATCAATGGTGGAGATCATTTCCCTCACTTGACCCCCTTTCTCATGGCGACGCTTATTTCGTATGCTATCGGCCCATTAATGCGGTGGCAGATACACTGCCCACCGTTAGATTTAAAATTGTTTAAATCTAACGGTGGGCAGTGTATCTGCCACCGCATTAATGGGCCGATAGCATAGAAAATAATGTTCGCCCTTTCTCATGTGGTCTGCTTCATTTAATGAACTCTATAGTTATGTACCTTGACCCGTTTTCTCCACATAAAGTTAAAAAATACTTTAGTACTTTTCATCATAAAGTGTCACTTTAAGACAGTGACATTAATATAAAGTACCTAGCACATGTACCACATAAAGTGACTTTTCACCATGCCTTTAATATAGCCCATAAAGTTACATGCCAAAAAGTAATTAAAGTGTCTTCCTAGGCAAAAAGGCTAATGCACTAGGAAACGCTTTCTTGGTACCTATTTTCTCAACACTAGGATCATTGCAAGGCAATTTAGAGGCCCTGTACAACGGCACATTTCTAAAATCCTTGTCTCATTTTAGACAAGATTATCCTAGGATATTAGAAGAAATATATATTCTTCATCTGCTGCTAACCAAGAACCAAGATTACAAAGGATAACTTCATGGCTATAATCTATACTCCAGATGATAACTCAGGTTTCAGGAGCTTTGTAGTGATAGATTGGAGGTGTTGATATCCTCATCTCTTGACAGCTATATACCGTCAGTGGCATCTTCTATCTAGCTGTTTTGGCTTTTGGTGTCAATAGCTTGAAATTGCTTTAGGCACTTAAGATTTTCTGCATGATATAATTGGTCCAATGATCACTTTTGATCATCTTTAACATTTATATAATTTATTTTCCACGTTATAGCAAGAAAAACAAAATGACCAAAAAAAATGTTTAAGAAAGGAATAAGCTTGCATCCAGAAACAAACACAGGCAATGAATCACAAGAATAGTAAGCTGGTTTCTTTACTTAATTGAGGCCAGAACTTCTTATATTGTACGAAATAGCCAATCAACAAATGAAATTCAATTTCAAAATCGAAACCAAGTTGAAATGCAGACAACTACTCAATCTTGACTTGTGGTCAACATGTTATTACATTATAGAGACAGAAGATGCTCAGAGGAATCAGAATCAGAAACTATCACAAGGATTAATCATTTTGTTTGCATATCGTAAGATGCTGATTTTTTTCACCAAAATTTCCATTTATCAAAATCTTATGGCAAGATACATTTAACATACTCAACATATACAAGGTGCTGCTGCACATCAATTTCCAAATAATTTGTATCAATCTAAGAAAAAGAGGAAACACCAAATCTCTCTCATCGCTTCTGGCAATGCAACTATATCCATTCATTCATTGCATTATATTCACTTAAATTTTCTTTGTTCTACCACAATTTACAATGACTTGACTTCAATTCAACAAAGGGTATGAAACAATAAAGAATGGGTCATGACTTAAAATTTGGTCATCCTTGATTCCTTAGAGAGGTTGCCAATTGAAGTTACCAGATGTCAAACATGAACCATTGTGGGGGCCTTTTCCGAACATTCTTGTTGTAATGCTTCGCTGAAGGCTGTCCTGACTCCTGACATCCCTTCTCATGTCATGTTAGGATACTAGGATAAAGAAGTACAATAACACGCTTCAAAGAATTCAATGGACCCTCTAAAAATTGTTGACCCTGTGTAGCTGGAAGAAAATGATACGAATTAGAACATTATTGTGCGCCACAGAAATTATCAGAACCATGTCTGAACTAGCACATTAAAGAATATCAAATCAATATAAAAATAGACAGCCTAAGGACAATTTCGAAAAGCAACTGCCCAATTTCACAGAATTGAGGCAATTTAAGAAGATTTTTCCAGGAATAAAAATACCTCACGCATCTAAAAATATAAATTCAGCATAAAAAATATTAGAAGAACGTCCCAGTAAAGCATGAATGCGATTAGTAACTCTTGTTTTGAGAAGGCTACAGAAAAAATCAAGGAGATTAGAAAATATGCAATTCCTAGTATAGACTCACCAGAAATCAAGGCTTTGTACTCTTTTGAAAAGTCATCCAGACGGACTGACACTGGGGTGACTCCACAAATCCGCATAACACAAACTTCCAAGTATAATGATTTCTCCATAATTCTCAAAAGTAAAAGACATACACTTTGAACCTGGGGTTCTATAGGCCTTTGTTTCCTGCTACTGCATAAATCTGTCGTTATGACAACTGCTTGATCCTGCAAAAACATAATTAACATGAGCTTTGGAGAATATCAAGCTATTCTTCAAAAATATAATGAACTACAGGTAAATATGGCCTAAAGGGATTATGACAACTACCTGAACACCATGCAGAATCTCAGGCACTGGAAGCTCTGGGAAATGAACAAGATCAATATTTCCAGCTTCCTCTACTCTTTTAATTGCTGCTTGTGCTTGCATGCACAAAAAATTCAAAATTAGAAAAGTTATTCTGTACACTTGTAAGGCGACCAAGTCTGAGTATTCTGTAAAGGAAGCAGTAATACTTTCAGATTCAACTTCACCCTTTACCAAGGATGATGGCAAAATGTTTGTGCCAAGATCAAGTGCAGTTTGTTGCAATGCTGTCCACCGTTTTCTTTTAGCCATAGATCCCCTTGCAGAAACAGAAAACCATCCATTTTTGCTGTTTATTATTGAAGGCTTTTCATGTGCAGCTATCTCTTCCGTTTGAAGGGGAGGGCATCGCAAAAGCATACTTTCCCTGGTATTATCTCGAGTACAGATAAGACCTTCTCTAGCAATAAAGGCTAATAGATGTATACTAGTTTCCCTAAGTTCTGAATCTACACCTTGCATAACATTTAGCCATGTCACTCGATTCTTGGCAAGATGGCACATAAGAGTAATGGCATGCTCTGTTTCCTGTAACGCAACAAGAGAAGTTTGGGGCCTTTGATGTTTAGTTCTCTTCCTACCAAGTGCATCGGTTGGAAGGTCAGGGGCATACAGTGCACACAAGATATAATCTTTTTCGGAAAAAAAATAGGTCAATGCATTGTCTAGAACTGAAACACCAGCATCATTTTCTCCAAGAGAATTCACCATTGCTGTTACAACTGCTAGCCCTAGACCCCATAACCCATCACACTGTCTATCTTTATGCCACACAGAGAATGGACCCTCTCTGTCTCTGGAGCCTAATGAAAGTTCATCCCGTAGGAAGTGACTAAAGGTTGAGAAGCTTGAAAAAAACCCAGCAGACTGCAGCATCTCAGCACCTCCTCTAACACGTGCTAAAGATAAACAGAAATTCAAGATTACAGCAGCTGAATCTCTCCAACTATCATGTCGAAGCCGACCAATTACATACTGCGTGGGAAAATGCTTTTGAAAAACAGGTAGCCAGGTATTAGGTGCCAGGAAACCTTTTAAGAGCATATCAATTACAGCTAAAGATAGGTTTGCAACAATGTTTTTTTCAACACAACTGCAAAGAACAGGCAGAAATCCCAAACTCATAAGAGAAACATCAGAAAAGACATCTCCCACATTCTGCTTATCTGTCTTTGATTCTCCATTGGCCTGGTACTTTTTATTTTGAGAATGAATAAGCTCTAATGATGTCAGAAGCACTGCCAGGAGACATCTAAGCATTACTTCAAATCCATCTGGAATAAATGGCTTGATATCCGTCAATGATCTTAGGCTTGTGATCACTGTTCTAATCACCTTTGCATAAAGTGGACAAGTTTGCATCCTATTTGTTGTTGAAATTGTACGGCTGGACATCCATCTCACAAAAATAAGCAAAAGTTGGGCCTGTGTGAAGAGAAAATTTAGCATGTAATTTGTTGGATCGCCAAGAGGGCCTAACAACTGCATTGATGCCAATATATAATTGCAAAGATCTTCAACACACAAC
The DNA here is from genome assembly GCA_034641835.2 of Pinus albicaulis. NCBI lineage: Eukaryota > Viridiplantae > Streptophyta > Pinopsida > Pinales > Pinaceae > Pinus > Pinus albicaulis. The sequence goes on along the minus strand of JAXQQM020071120.1, from coordinate 22,286 downwards.
CCTATTGATTCTTCCGAGAAGGTCGCATTTAGGGTTATTGATCCCAACTCTGTCCCCTGTTCAGCAAGACACAATATGAGGTTCTATAAACAGAAGGATAAGCACCAAAACAGACTGATCCAGAAATGTTATAACCAGAAACAAGGAATGTAGGTATTCTTAGAGTCTAGAAACATAACAAGCACAGAAAGTGTTTTGGACAAGTATGATAGTTCTCGAGCATGAATGAACTTACAACCTTTTTGTCGAATATTGACAAGGCTAACACAGTCATCCATGCTTTTAATGCATTCAACTGTAAATCTGCAAGACAAGAGGCCTTGTTTGCACGGCTCAAGATTTCCAGTGTCTTTTCTGCTGCAGTTGTGAATCCTTTTTCATCAGAGTGAGACCACCACTCTATACCCAATTCTGTTTCAAGGGCTTTGGTATCATAAATATACTTATCTTCACACAATGGATGAAGCTCCTTTAAACGTAAATGTTTATCAGTTTGAAAAATTGAATCTATTTCCAACTTTATGAGGTACTCTGAAACTCTCTGAAAGGAACCTGGGGGAATTTTTCGACCTTCTAACTCTCCTTGAAGATGATAATACAAATCATTTACAATCAAAGCATGAAGTTCCATACCATAGCTGCCAATCAAATCGAGATTACTATTCAGGTTTTAAATATAAGAAGACTATCAAAATTCCATACAGCTAAAGATATTGTAAGCAACACTGACAGGAAGCAGATAACCTACATGAAAGATATGGAACTACAATTCAGAATAATAATGAGACAATATTTAATATTTTCTGTGATCATTCTTTTGTATACATCAAGTTGCTAGTCACTACCACTGGCAAACTATTCTCACTTTGCCAGTCAACTGAGTTTCCTTTCTTCTGAGCCAAAAGTTGTGAAACATTATCCTCCAAAGTGAAACTCATAATAATTGATGAAGAACAAGAAAAATTCAATTGTTTCCCTATGACTACAACAAAATGCTCAAACCAGTGTTATCAGAACTAGACTGGAACCAGTGGAACCAGCCAGTCCAACCAGTTTGGGGGTCAAACTGGTACGGTTTGAATCTGGAACCGGAAATGGCTGGTTCAGTACCGAACTGGCCATTTTCTTCTGAACTTGCCAGTTTTGTACCGAGCCAGATGGTTTCGTACAATGTCACCAAGGACTTTCCAAACACAATTTAAAAAAAAACAAGAATGTTTGAGTGGGGCACCCTAATATTTCATGAAGTGGGCTTAAGTGGCCATAGAAGGTCCAAAAATGCCCAGCTGCTCAATAAGCCAGCCAAGCTCGCTCCCCCTGTTCTTCCCCTTCTTCCTTACAGTCAAAGATAGTCACCTGCTATAACCCTGGAAGGGATGCTATTCGTGCTGGAAGGTATTATAGGCATAGTGTAGGTGGTTCTCCATGGAAGCCCTAGAGACTGCTAGCTTCAGTCAGAGTCAGTTCCATAGCAATAAGCTGGTAATAAGTACCAGCCATAAGAGTGAAAGCCATACCGGGGGCCTATGGCCCTAGTATTGATATGCAATTAATGGTAATGTTAAATTCTTGAAGTAAAAGGATGAAAATTCATCCTTTTACTTTAATTTTTAACATTACCATTAATCGACTTGGAATGTTTGAGTCTTTGAGAGTGGTTCTGACTTCATTGAATTTCATATGGAGAAAGTAGCATTTTAATTCTCATCCAAAATCAATGAAGCGAACATCGCGAATTTTTCGCCTGGCTGATAAAATCGCTGATTTTTTCGGCGATTTTTTTATTTTCAAAAAATCGTGAAAAAATGACGATTCAACGTGTAAAAATCGTGGGTTCGTCAAACAGCGACCCAATAAGTTGCAAATTCGATTTTTTTTGGTCATTTTTGCAGACAGAGGGCAAGAAAGAGAGCCAAGGAGGAGGAGATGTCATATACAAGGCCAAAAGAGGAGAAAAGTGAAAGAATTTAGCATCCCAAGCCAACAAAATTCAAGTTTGGACCAAGTTTCTTCAGCAAAGCGTGCTTTCCAAGTATGGGCATCAAATTTGACCCTTTTCTTTTGTTTTTTTCTTGTTTTTCCATGGGTTTCTATCACCCATGTATTTTCCATGATTTTTGTTTGCATTTGGTTGTGTTTTTTTTTTTTTTGTTGCATTGAGTGGAGAGGGTTTATTTTGGTCAAAAATGTAAAAAATTTGGTTGTTAAATCTATTTTTTTCATTTCTTCTTGTGCCCCTAATTTCTTTCCATTATTTTTGCTTGGGTTTGAATGTGTATTTTTTTCCATTATTGTTGCATTGAGTTGAGGGTTTTTCTTTTTGTGAATGGAACCATGGATTCCATATCTATCTTGATTTATGTAAAAATATGCATGTTTTCATGTCTTCTGCAACTAATATGGTATTTGGGATGTTTTTTTTTAATATGAATGCAAAAATATATACATATATATATATATATATATATATATATATATATATATATATATCGTAGACGCTTCGCTGTTATGTATATTATATTATTTATTAATTAGATTTAGTTATCTTAGGTTATTAACTGAAAAGGCATGATCAAAGATCATGCCTCTTCACCAAGGGACACCTTGAGGCTATATTTAAAGCCTAGGCGATCCCTCATTGTAATTATCTCATCTTTCATCATTAATAATATATATTTATCAAGTTTACCAGAGTTTTTACACTCCATTGGTATCAGAGCATCTTCTCATCTTCTCGAGCTCCATCTGTTGGTGATGTGGATAGTGAAAAGATCTGATATCGACAGAGTGGGATACTGTCTTGACTTCTATTGGATGTTTGATTTTCCTATCGGAAGACACTTTTATGGGCAGATCTTGGAATACTTTTTCATGTTTCCTAGCTATTCCTTGTTCTTTTGGTGATTTTTTGTGATTCCTTGTTAGATTTAGAGGTAATTTACCAACAACTATTGTCTGATGTAACTTCTCCTCATCATCAAATGCTTCATTCTTAACAACCATATCTGCTTCATCACCGAAGGCCTCAACAGCTTCTGTCGTTATATCAGTGGCTTCGGATGTGTTTGTCGCTTCACATGTTTCGTTCAATTCTAGGGATGGAACATTTTGTGTTTATAAACATCTGTATCTTCATGGGGATGTGGGGAATCAGTTTTTTCCTGATGCTCTTCCGAGTCCCCTGAATCTGCAGAATTGTTTTGTTGATTTTGTTCCCTGTTAGGAGATATTGGGGATTGTGTCGGACTTAACTTATCTATTTTATCATTTAGCTTACTGTAGAGCTCTGTCATATTGTTCATGATCGCATTAAATTTCTGCAATATTTTGTTCTCCTTGTCCTTAGTCTCCATTTGTTTAAGCCATATTTGCCTTTTTATCTGATCAATTGTCATCGTAGATAAAGACATACTGAATATGTATGAGGTGGGAGATATCTTTCTGCCAGTTTCTCTCTTTTTTTTTCTAAAATTAATTAATTAAATTTTTTTTTTGAATTAATTAATTAATTAATAATATTTTTTTTTTAAATTATATAATTATTATATATATATAATTTTTAATTAAAAATTATATAATATATATAATTTAATTATATAATTGTTATATATATAATTATTAAATGAAAATTATATATATAAATGAGTTATATAATTACAATATTTATATAACTATATAATTATCAATTTAACTATATAATATATATTTTATATAATTAAAAAAAATTGCTAGGTCACAAATGCTTTTAACAATTCGATTTTTAATATATATGCTCAGAATTATATCGATAGTCCGTCCAATTTAAACACAAGACCTCCTACTTTTATATCACTTCGTAAAACGTATATTAAAAAGTATGTTGTATCCGTATTTTTTGAACGGCGTATTTTTAAAACGGCGTATCATTAAACGATGTATCGTATGATGTATCACCCGTATCTGTATTTTTAAAACAACGTATTTAAAACGTGGTATTATTTACGATGTACGCTGTCAGGTCAGAAACTACGTGGTATTTCCTTGTTTGGTTTTAAATATATTATTTTCTAAAGGATGGATACGTGAGGCTACTGCGTGTAGAAATGTAGGTTCAACAAATGCAATGTGAACAGATAGCGATAGTAACTTTCGACTGTGGCGGTTGACGTGGGTGTTGGGAACCGTCGATGTCGACAATGGGTGTGTGCGAAAAAGACGTCGAGATGAGGAGAAGTTACATCAGACAATATTTGTTGGTAAATTACCTCTAAATCTAACAAGGAATCACAAAAAATCACCAAAAGAACAAGGAATAGCTGGGAAACATGAAAAAGTATTCCAAGATCTGCCCATAAAAGTGTCTTCCGATAGGAAAATCAAACATCCAATAGAAGTCAAGACAGTATCCCACTCTGTCGATATCAGATCTTTTCACTATCCACATCACCAACAGATGGAGCTCGAGAAGATGCTTCACGATCTTTTTAAAATGTGGGACGCAAGAGCTCATCGCTTGAGAAAACCAGACATTTGTCAACATTGTCCATCAGTACGTATGCTTTGAGGACAAAGCATCTTAAGAGAGGGGCAATGTTATGTATATTTTATTATTTATTAATTAGATTTAGTTATCTTAGGTTATTAACTGAAAAGGCATGATCAAAGATCATGCCTCTTCACCAAGGGACACCTTGAGGCTATATTTAAAGCCTAGGCGATCCCTCATTGTAATTATCTCATCTTTCATCATTAATAATATATATTTATCAAGTTTACCAGAGTTTTTACACTCCATTCGCTTCCTAGATTTTTGGGAAATGACGTTTCTGAGTCCCCACTTCCAAAAAATGTCCTCGCTTTGTGCAACGTTGGTTAGGGCTGAAGCCTGATGGAACCTATAGTGGCAAAAGCCTGTATAACACCTTGATCTCGATTAGTGTCTTAGATCCTTGCATTAGTGTATGTCACTGGAATCCTTGAGTTGGATTCTTTGTATTAGTCTCATTGAGACTTGTATCTTTCATGTGTTGGATACCTTGGAAGTTTTGGTATTCCTAGGATTGCGTATGTTGATTCTCTTCTTATAAGAACTTTTGAATACCTCCCTAGTTAAGAGGGAATGTTGAAGAATGTAACTAGTGTCGGTCTTCAAAATATGATGTAATTATTGTACTTGTCAAAAAAAAATAAAAAGTATATATATATTGTAAAGGAAAATTGACTTAATAAAGCATGGGTTTCATGCTTGGGTCATTGGTCAATAGGTCAAAGCACCCATTGTGTGCTCTAGGATTTTTGTATTGAGTCTAAGTCAAACTTTCAAAGTCAAAGTCATGATGTAAAAGGCCCATTGGGGATCATGTAACAAGAAAAGTAAATTTTATTTTATGTAAAGAAGTTTCTAGAGTCCACCAAAGATCAGGTCGGCCAGCCCTTCAAGTCGGCCTAAAGGAGACCCTTCCAGCCCACAACAAGCCTATATATAAAGAGGAATTTGACCTCCATCAAAAACACACTTGGTGTATATACATCTGAATCCTGATATGATCTGAGGCAAGAAAGGAGGTGTGAAAGTCTTATAGAGTCTAGACAGACAGCGAAGAAGGAAGGAAGAGGATCTTGTGTTTTTCTGAAGTGTTCTCTCCTATATGTGAAAGTTCTGTGGAGACTAGGATTTCCACAGGTCTGAATCTTGCAGAAGACAGCAGCAGACCTTGTTGGGGGAGCAGATCTCTTGGTTGGGTGGCTCACTTGGTCTTGTGTCTTGGAAGTCTCCTTTGAAGAAGATTCTATAAGAAGAAGAAGTTTTTGGGTTTTCCCTTATTGAGGGGTTTTGCTGTGACTGAGTGCCTACATCTGGTGTCCATTTGTCTTTGATGATCTTCATGTTTTTGGTAGTTGTTTGATGATAAAGAACATAATAACAAGAAGGAGAAGAAGAATCTAAAAAGAATGTCACAAGAAACTATCAAAGTTGAGAGAAATCAAATTAAATAAGCTCTAACTAAGCTGCCCTAGATTCCTCAAAAGGGTATTGATTCTTCGAATGGACAAATTGTCCATGGAATAATCGAAGGATCATTTCCTGCACAATATCTCAATACTGTTAAGATTGGTGGAAGTGACACACTTCTCAAAGGAGCAGTATTTGGACCTGGCATTTCAATGCCACTTCCACAAATAAATGATGCTGCAACAAAAATAAAACATACAAATACAGACATGAATAGTAGTTTTTCTTCACAGCCATCTTCACATCCACCACGAACTTCAGTTATCTTGTTAAAAGTATATGAGCTAGCTTCTGTTATCAAAACCACAACAAAGCCAACTGTCATGACAGAGGTGGAAATAGCCTCTGAAAACAAACATGAAGATCTTCATCTTCACCAGCAGCATAAATTTTTCGGTGGAGAAAATGCTGTTAATGAAGATATGTCTTCCCCAACAGCATAGACTTTTAGATGGAGAGAATGTTGTTAGTGAGATGCTGGAATCTGTTACACAGGATTACCTCCATCATTTATACGGCTGGAAGATAGAGGTGAAGATGGCTGGAATATATATATATATATTATTTCCATCCCCAACTTGCCATCCCCTGGAAATTTTGGGGGTGCGCTCTAGCCGTACCAGAAACTCGTCCGGCTGTTCCCAAAGGCAGTGCAACATAGCTTCAAACAAAAGAAAGACTTCTGAGAACCTTACATTATGCCCAAGTAAGAGAGAGAAGTGCTAATACAAAACGAGCAGCGAGTAGCTTTGAAGGTTGGTAGATGTGTGTGTGATGAATTGTTCAACAATATGAAATATTTAGTACTGGTTATGCTTGTACCCATGCTTCTTTGGCACAGACATACATAGAATACAACAACATCAGTATATTGTTAGCTGAGTTTGATGCCTAAGAATTTATAAATTTAGTTTTATATTAAATATTTATGGATGTTCCCCAAGGTTCCACCTTGAGGATGCCAAGAAAGTCATGATTCATATATGTTCTGCTAATCATGCCACAACATATGTCGTGGAATCTATTCTTTATCTCATAAGCATTTCTAGTTTCTAAAACACCAAATATACGTCTTCAAAGATTGCGAAAAGCTTTATGAAATTTGACATATCTTAAGTGCTATAAATATTATCAAATGAAATAGTGATAACAATCAGATAACAAAAAGGAATAAACAAGCATTGACATAGTTTTGACATTAAAGACAATAGAAACTAAAAGCTACAAAGAACCAATGATCTGCCAATAAATTGCATTCTAATTTATGGACATCTGAAAGTCTTTTATCTAGTTATGACACAAAATATACAGACTTGATTACATCATCAAGAAACTGATATATGGTGTACCTGTAACCCCGTGTTGAGTATTGCCCTAATAGTTCAAGAAATGCAGGATGTTCAAATATCTGCATGGTATCAAAATTCATAAAACAAGTACATAAGAATTTCATCATAATATAACAATAAGAAAGATTCTTGGAAAGATAAAATAAATTATGGGAAAGAATTAGAGATTCAAAGGCAATAAAAATGAATAAATAATTTATTCAACCTAAGAGCAATAAAAAACCACGTTATGAATTTCAAAACCTAGCTAATAGCATAATCTGCTTCAAGACAGCAATTAACTATAATAGAAGGAATCCTACTTTTTTGGAAAATAATTGTAGCTGCTCAGTTAAGGACAAACTCAATCCAGCATCATCACCAGACAACACTTTTCCAATTAAACCCACAACAAAAGCACGAGCAACTGCCTGCAAAACAGAGGAAACTATACATATGTTAAATCTTATATTTCCCAAAAGATTAAAATAACTATACTTGGGGTGAATGTAGATAACTACAAGTACATTCATTTTTCACATTTCAAGCATATATTGAACAATCTATGCCTAAAATAACCATGCTTACTCATACACAATAGTAGCAAATTCAAGGAAGCGTATATAAAAGGACTAGCTACATAAGATTCACGAGATATGGGTTGTTGTGAACAATGATTTGATAAGTCTAATTCTCTTTTTAGTATTTTTTTCTCAAAATTTTCTTTATTTGGGTGTTAATAGGAGGTTTCAAGCTGAAGCTTCCTTTTGTATTCCAATGTTCTTATTCATTCTCCTAAGCCACTTATTGTTTTTCCAACTACCAGACTAAAGGCTTAAGTTCCTAGGATTGAATATGATAAATAAATCAGTTCGAAACTTCAAATAGGAGTTTTATTTCTTTGCAAGAGATGGCCTTACAAGCGGGGAGCCTTTTCTTTACAATTTTGTTTTTTAAAGGCCATGTTTATATAGCTCAAATATATATGACCTGGACTGTGGTATGAGGGTTATAGTTATTTATATTAAAATTGTTAAGATATTTAACATATAGAAGTTAGTTAAGATCAATTCGGTCTAATGCTCTAGGGAAAGTGTGTTTTCCTACTATACATTTGTAGTTACTAGTTATATAATCTGACAGTCATGATCTGTTCTAGACATAAACTGATCTAACGATTCATATTCTCCTCGATACTAGCAAGTATATTGATCTGTAGCTTATCACCTGATCGGTCCACTATCTCTGTTTAAAGAGCATAGAGAGTCATTTATTGATGAATCATGATTGATTTCCAGAAATTGATGAGTAATTTTTTTTCTTTTTTATTAATTTATTGCGTCAAATAACTACATTGGCTGGGGTAGTGGATTGTTTCCCTCTTTGAGGGATTTAACCACACAAGACACTGGTGTACTGATCTTCGATCTATTTGCATGAGTAGTTTCTTAAAGTGTTCAAACTATGTGGAAATACCCCATATTTCAAACAATTTAAATAATTGCATTCTACTTAGGGAAGATCCAAAAGCTAGTATGCAAAGAAGACGGTCACCAACTATAAAAATATCACTAGGCTTTTGGAAGTAAAGAATCTCTGGTTCATCATTTTAATGATATTGAATGTCAAACAAAAATATCCGCAAGTATTGTTTTTGTGCTAGTCTTCCCTTGTAGAATGCCTAATGCCCCTTGATATTTTCTTCCCAATGTGATGCTCCCTTTTCAAGTGATGATATATCCCTATGCAGAGCTGATGGGAACAAATACAAAGTTGGGGTAGAGGAACTCTTAGGCCATATGATCATTGCTATCTAGTATTTTCGGGAGTATAGATGTCGTTTTCCATGAATTGCATGTACTTATGGAAGAAAAGTTGAACCTTTGGAGTTTGGGGCACTTGTGGATAAGTCCATGTGGTTTGAAATAGCCATTATAGATCTCAATTATGAAACCTCTATTAATATCCCTTTTGGTGAGTTGTGGTGAAACACTATATACCTATAAGTGGGAATGATTTTCAATAAAAAAGTTTGAATGTTGGGGAAGAGAAGAAACTCTAGCATATCAAAATTTACAACCCCTTATTAGGCAAGATGCATCCAGGATTGGAGAGATAGGTAAGGGCGCCTACAACAAGTTGACTGAGTTTGCCACTAAGTTGCACGGAATGCCGAAACGTCTGGAAGTTTCGGAAATGGGTACGGCTGGAAATGCGACCCCCGAAAAATGGAAATGTCAGGCGAAACTTCATATATATATATATATATATATATATATATATATATATATATATATATATATATATATATATATATAAATTTTTTAATAAAAGAGTTAATAACGCATCTTGCAAGAAAAAAAGAGACACATAAATGACATTTAGAAGGGAAAGTCAGTCTATGTTAACTCTCATACATGATTAAATGATTCAAAACCCAATATTATCATTTATAAATGAGGTTGTACATCCAAGATTCGAAAATCAACCTTTATACATGAGGCTTTACATCCAAAATCAACCTTTATGCATGGCTATATGTGCTAAAAATGAAACATACACTAATAACAAGTACAATTATAGCTTATAATCCCAATCTTCATCTTCATTAACAAAAATAGAACAAGTTTTTTTAGCAGAACTAAAGCATTGATTGATTAGAGATAAATTAGTTTGTGGAGTGATTCGCCATAAAATTTAGATTTATATTAAATCTATTTTGGCCATAGAAGGGCCCCACAACCTTCTTGGGTGCTTGAATGAGCTCGCAAAAGCAAAAAAGTCATGAAAATGGGTCAAAATTGGCTGGAAACAGAGCAAATTAGGGGTGAAACGCCATAGAAACATTTTAGCAGCGTTTTGGTGGCGTTTCCAAATCACGAAACACCACCCAGACGTTTCAACCGCGTTTCAGTGGCGTTTTGGTGACGTTTCGGTGTTTCGGGGAGTTTCGGGTACAGGGATGCCACCTCGGAGGGTATTTCTTGCAACATAGGTTTGCCATGCATCGAATCCTATATATATCACGGTTAGAATATGGAAAATCATAGACGTGATGTAGTTGGCACCCAAACACAATAAGGATGATAGAGTGCAACATTGTATGCACACATATATAGTGAAATCTTAGTAATGATTACCCTCTCTATGTGGCTCTAGCTTATTTTGCTTGATGAGACTTAGATTAGTGAATACGTATTGTATTTCTACTTTGCTATTGTGTACTTCATGCTTGACTCTTTTGGGTGACTTGGTCTGTTAAAATTGGACAACTAGGTCCAAACTCCGGGTTGTGCTGCTTAGATGACGATCCCAATATTTTTATTGTATTCCTCTTTCGGAGAGATGTAAGATTGATCTAAAGATCATCTCGATCGGATGAGCAGAACATGTACTTTGAATTTATTCCACTTATGTGCTAGGTCGGCCTGGAATAAAATATTGACTTAAATGTCTTAAAGGACGTGTCACACACCCCCAAAGATACCTATATATTGGAGAGACTTAGAGTTCATTTTGACACACATTGGTGTGGAGGAATTCTCTCTCTCTTGATGGCGTTGGAGCTGCGTATTCTTTGTTTGGGTTGTTCTGAGGTTATGTGTGACACGCTTGGCTGAATGACCTATTGAAGACTTTGTTGGTAGAAGCATCCTACTGATCGCCGGAACGCCACCACTCTTCATCTCTGTTTTGGCTTGTCTTCTATCGATCTATTAAGCATGTTCTATCTTCTTCAGTATTATGCCCTAATCTGAAATGGCATAGAACATAGGCATAAATTAACATGGTCTAAATCAATCACTCACCTACCTTATTGCATTTTACAGGAGACTTAGTCAACTTTCATCACTCTACCAACAATTCATACTCCTTTTATATGAGCAAAATATTTGTACAATTTTGACAATTTCCTCAATTACTTGCACGCTTACTCTCTAGTGTTTTTTTATGAGATTAAGTTTTAACTTATTGCATGTTTGGTATTGTGCTCATATAAATTGTTGTCAGAGAGTCCTATAATTCCTCTCAAGAACTTCATTATTTTGGCTTCCTTTGGGATTTTCCTCCCACCTAAAATCTTTCTTCCTTTTCATTTGTTTTTTCTTGTAACTCACAAATCCCTGTTTCTAGTTGTAAAACCTATGTGTTCTTGCATCTTCTAGGTCTCATAACTTCCTATAAAAGCCCCAATGATCAAAAGACTCTTAGGACTCTAAATTTTCCCAAGTATTGGTCGAACAAATGCAAGAGCAACAACACTTATTGCTGGAAACCCAGGTTACTCAACAACAACAAAACAACAACAACATGTCCATAAACAATAGTAGTTCTAGGCTCAAACAACGCATAATATGATGAGTATGCCTAAACAAATCTTTACCCATCAGCAACAAACACAGCCACAACCTCAATTGCCACCAATTATTAACTAAGAAATTCCTATTTCTCAACAGAGTTTAAATATGGACACTAAATTGTTAGTTCCTTAATTTGATTGGCTATCAATGATGACAAGCTTGGTTCGTAGATATAGTTTATGGAAATCTATTTCAAAACCCTAGGGAACTTGATGGAGGCCCTTATATAGTCACAAACCCACATGTGATGTTTGGCAACCAACAAACAACCATTCATCACCTCTTAGGGAGTCTCCAAGGAATTTTTCTGTGAGATTTCTATGTAATATCCCAAATTGGGATTAACAGTAATAAAAGGGCAAAATAGACAAGTAACTACAGCAAAATAAAAACACCATTAAACACACATGTATTGAGACCAAATTCAGTGCTGAGCCATTTTATTATAATGTTGGAAGGAGTACAAATATAGTGCTTGGAAAGATAGCACCTAGGCCTGCTCAAGGCAGGCTGAAGAGAAACTCTAATCCCAGCAAGAATCTCTGATGAAGTAGCTTTGCGTGGCTCATTGGCTGCGCTACCTAGTCCAGGAAATGTTGTTGCTGCCTGACTTCAGACTGCTGACTGGCCTATCTCCCGTGCTCAAAAAATTCTGGGAATTGGTCACTGGAATCCCCTCACTAAACGCAGAAAACCCTGCAAAGCATTTGCAGAAAGTTCGAACCCAGAAATTTGCTCCTTTGGGCTTGGCAAGCTGCTCTGTTGGGGAAATCAACCTCCTGATTTATATTGCGAGAAAATGCCTCCAAATCACTGCCAAAATCCCTGGTAGGAGGTTGCTAACCTCCCCTCCAAATGCTCTGTCTGAACTCCTCCCTACTCCCCTACTTTTGGCACTTCCTCTAAGCTGGACTACGCAATTTGGACTGCCTCTGTGTTGCCCTGAAGGGACTACGCTCCTCTGCTGGTGATGTTGTGAATCTCCTCCCACAAGATGATGGAACTCCTCTCCTGAGTGGGCACTCAAAGTCCCCCGAGGCAGAGGTTGAGATCTTCGCTTGAGGATCTCATGCGCTGAACAACACTACAGAGTTGGCTCTCTGGCTCAAGCATGGTCAGTCAAGAAGACAAGAAAATTTGAAGTGAATGAATGAGGAGGAATGAGCTGCCCCCATCCTTTTGTCTCCAATAGGCCAACGTTCCTCTTGGACTCCATCTTAGACTGCATTGCCCCCTCAATGGCCACTCTAGTGTTGTCCCTTCCGGCCCACTCACAGCGCTGCCACTCAGGATTACGCAGAGCCTTCTCATTGGCTCTCCCTACCCCAACCAAGGCCACAATCTTTGCCTTCAACTATAGAAAAAATGCATCATGTTGCTCTAATCTAATTTGTGGGTCCCGACCCACATTATTTCTAGCTAACTTTAGCTAATGCAAAATTTGTCAAAAATCTAATATTGCTAATTAGTCGAATTGCTAATTAGGAATATTACATTCTACCAATTAGGGAACAAGTATCCTTTGTTTGCAAAGTGGCACAACTTCGATAGATCCTAAAATGTAATGTACCCATTTTCAGTCTCCTCTATAGTTCAACCAACATGGATTTTCGAGGTACGTGACAGCCAGGTCATTGGAGCAGGAGTATGCCATCAGAGGTCACTGAGGGGTTTTCAGGAGTTTTATGGGATTTGACAATGTTCATTTTGCATATTCTATCAACCACACAACTTGCTTTTGGTTCCGCTGCATTCCAATAATTCCCAACAGGGTTATTATTGAGCCTGAATAAATTAATTATGCTTAAGCTGTCATTTCAAGGGGAATATTTAATAAAACACCTTAGTATAATAGCTCATTAGAACCAAGACGAGAAGATCTACAGGATGGGATGGTGAAAAGTGGATTTTCGTGACCAGGGAAAGGATGGTGGCCAATTTACCATTTTCCCATGCAAAAAAGTGACTTTAATTAGTCTTTTTAAGAAATAAAAGAAGAGAAAACTGTTGAATGGGCAAAAAGGCCAAGTGACTAAAATAAAATAAAAGTCACTTAAGAAAGGGGATGGGAGGAGAAGCTTCTAGAGCGGGAAAATAAAATAATAAAATAAAGGCTTCTAGAAGGTTATGTGAAATTTTCAAGTTTGAAAATTATTACTGCAATGATTGGTTTATTTCTCCTACTTATGAGATAAGTTCTTTATAGATGCTTCAGTAAATTCTGAAATAAACACATTTGCAGTACTTCACTCTAATAAAAAAGCATAAGAACAAAAATTACACAAGTAGCACAATAGAAACAACCATATGAACACAGTTATTTTTGGACAATTGTCCCCGGGAAAAACCCAATGTGGGAAAACCAGTGCAGCAGATGAGGGTTTTGTATTTATCTTCAGTAATGGAAAGTACATTTACAAGAGTCTTGATGAGCAAGGCAAAATTAGCATATACCTAGTTGAATTTTATGAAACCTTCAAAAGTATTTCAGATCCTCGAGGTGACCTCCTACACCCTCTGTGTCATCCAACGTGTGAGCTCTGCGCAGCCTCTCCTGGAATGCGTAACTCTGCGTGGAGGGGTTCTTGCTGCCGATCAACTCTATCACCCCATTCAAGAATGTTGTCTTGACATCCATTTGATGAATCTCCCATCCCATCTGCGCTGCCAGAGAGATCACTGATCTCATAGAAGTGTAGTGAGCTACAAGGGCGAAGGTTTCCTCATAATCAATGCCTTCCTTTTGTGCGTACCCCTTAGCTACAAATCTGGCCTTGAACTTCTCTATGATGCCATCTGCAGCATATTTGATCTTGTAGATCCACCTGGATCCTACAACTGATCTTCCCTGTGGTCTAGGGACTACTTCCCAGACGTCATTAGTCATGATGGAGCTATACTCCTCCACCATGCCATCCACCCACACTTGATGCTGAGCCGCTTCCCGAAAGCTGGAAAGTTCTCCAACCTGACCTACTAGTGCCAAGTATCTATCAGGTTGCTTCCGTATCCTCTTCCCATCTCTAGGGGCTCCAACAAATTTTTCGACATCCTTTAGAATTTGTTGAAGTTTTCTGCTCGGTCTCCCATCGGTGGTAGGTGGTCTCACCTGCTCTTCTTCCTGTTCTTCTTCGGAGGAACTCTCCTTAGAATCCTGGTGCCTTGGAGAGGCACTTGACCCATCCTCTGTAGGTCGTCGAGGCTGTACTAGTGGATACTCCTCAATCTGCGTATTTGTAGCCATTTCTCGGGATTTCCTGAAGGCTTTCTCCTCCATGAATTTCACATCCCTTCTCACTATGATTTTCCTACTCTCTGGAATATAGATACGATATGCTTTCGCATTTTCACTATATCCCACAAGAAAACCCTTTTCTGCAGTCTACTCCAACTTCTTCCTCTTTTCATCTGGAACGTGGCAGTACACCATGCTGCCAAATATCCTGATGTGGCTCACCTCTGGCTTGTTGCCTGTGAACACACTCTCGATAGTCACTTTCCCCAATGCTCTATGGGGAACTCTGTTCTACACATATATCATTGTATTGAAGGCTTCTGCCCATAAGAATTTAGGCATATCTTGGTCGTACAACATTGCCCTTGCAGCTTCTATTATGGTCCAGTTCTTCCTTTCTGCAACTCCATTTTGCTTTGGATTGTATGGGAGCTGTCCATTCCCTCTTGATGGCTTCCCTTGCACAGAAATTTGTGAAGTCCTTATCAATATATTCTCCATCGTTATTTGATCGCAGCTTCTTGATCCTTTTTCCTGTTGAGTTTTCTACCAAGGCCTTGAATTCTTTGAACCGATCAAAGACTTCATCTTTAGTTTTCAAAAAATAGATCCAAGTTTTTCTGGAATGGTCATCAATGAAGGTAGAAAAATACTTTGCACCACTGAGAGCGGTTGTGGACATTGGACCGCAAATATTGTAGTGTATTAATTTCAATACACTTTTGGCCCTGTTGTTGCTCCCTGGAAATGTTGCCTTAGCATACTTCCCTAGTACGCACCCCCTGCAAACTTCATCTTTCTTCGTGCTGAGTTCAGGAACCCCTATGACAGTATTCTTGAGAATCCTCAAGGCTCCATGATGTAAATGCCCCATCCTTCTGTGCCATAATTCATTCAGATCCCTGTCATCTGTACTGCCAATCAAGGCCACTGGGGATTCAAGCCGGAGTTTATATAGCTTATGACTCCTTACTTCAATTTGTGCCATTTTGCTCCAGCTAGGGTGTTTGACATACACCTTATCTTTAATAAAGTATATGCCATAGCCCTTGTTTTGAAGCTAAGACACTGAGAGTAAATTCATCCCCAACCCTCGTACATGCAGAATGTTCGTGTCTCGAATCTTGTTGCCATCTTCTGTCCGAAATGTTATGGTACCTCTCCCAATGAGGGTACATTTTGCCTTGTTTCCCATAGTTATCTGGAAATTCATCTGTTCTTCTTGGTAACTCGAAAAACATTCTCGAACCCCCGTCTTGTGAGCAGATGCTCCAATGTCAAAATACCAAACACTTGGAGGAGCTATGCTCGACACACAAGCAAGATCGTCCTCTAGTCTGGATGCCAGAACTTTCATGTCGTGTTCCTTCTGCATTTCTGCGTGCCTTGGAGGATTGCGTGAATCCCTCTGATTGCGTGAACCCTTCTACATGTGGTCCATGGTAGATCCTCCTTTTCTGTCTTTAGCTTTTAGCTCTGATACCATGTGAAATCTTCAAGTTCGAAAATTATTACTGCAATGATTGGTTTATTTCTCCTACTTATGAGATAAGTTATTTACAAATGTTTCAGTAAATTCTGAAATAAACACATTTGCAATACTTCACTTTAATCAAAAGCATACGAACATAAATTACACAAGTAGCACAATAGAAACAACCATATGAACACACTTATTTTTGGACAATTGTCCCCGGAAAAACCTAATGTAGGAAAACCAGTGCAACAGATGAGGATTTTGTATTTATCTTCAATAATGGAAAGTACATTTACAAGAGTCTTGATGAGCAAAGCAAAATTAGCATACACCTGGCTGAATTTTCTGAAATCTTCAGAAGTATTTCAGACCCTCGGGGTGACCTCCTACACCCTCTGCGTCATCCAGTGTGTGAGCTCTGCACAGTCTCTCCCTGGATTGCGTAACTTTGTGTGGAGGGGTTCTTGCTGTCGATCAGCTCACCCGTCCCTTCATCCTCTACACTTCTGCTTCTCCGTTAACTGACTCCTCCCTCCTTTTGCCTCTGCAAAGCCGCCTCTACAAACTCACCCATTGAAATCGAATTCTCTTGCTTCATAATCGATTTCCTTTGGGTACTGAGAATGTCCCCGACTTGATTTCCAAATGACTCTCAAGCCTCTTATTATAGTCTTCTCGCTGATGAATCAACGGCCAAGATTATATTGTTAATCAATGGCTCAGATTAAAAGATGACTTGACCTTCGTTTTCTAGAAGATTCACACTTTGGCTTATTAATACCCTTTAATTATTTAATTTCCCGAGGTTTAGACTTACGATCTACATTAAAATATTTAATTATTTTAATAAAGCCATATCCGAGTGGAATTTTTGCAAACGATTTATGGGTTCTTTGGATAACTGTTGTCCAAGCCTCTTCTCCAAATATGAGACTTGGAACGCATCCCGATGCTATAAAATCAATAGGTTGGATAGGGATTCATCAGATCTATAGACGAAGGAGAAGCAAATCATTCGGGACATCTTAGATTTGTGATATTATCTTATTGGAGAGGTTTGGGAACAAGGTTCTCAGTGTTCAGTAGCCCCAGGACGAACGTCGAAAACCCTTGGGTGATTCGGTAAGATTGGATGAAAATCCATCTCATCTTTTGGTGAATTCATCCAAAATTCACAAGAGCGCTTGTCAATTGCAGTTATCGTGGGAGGTCGGCATCAAATTGTAGCAGAATATGTGGAGGTCTTCTAAGTTATTATCTCAGCTATTTGACATTTCTGACACATAGGTTTGTTGAAACATTCCCTCATCTAAACTAAGTATGCCTTCAATTTTCCATAATCCACCTAGCGTTCCCACATCATCACTACCCCTATCCATGTCACTATGCCCCTTTTTGGTTCCTGAACGCCATGAGAAATTTGAGGATTTTCCAACTTCGGTTTTGTTCCTCTTATTTGTAGACTATTTTTGACAAAATGCATGCCTCAAACTATCCAATGTTGACCTTGCTTTACCACTTGGAAACCTACAGTACCTATTTGACAACCTTTGACCAGTTGTAACTTGCCACTGCCTAAAATGTTTTGAAAAAATTTATGTGGCATGCCTTCCTTGTTAGTTTTTGTAGCATTAGATATGTTCTAGCCGCAAAAATTTGTGTAGAGGCTAGAATACATGAGATCTCCAAAACCCAGAAATTGTTTCTCGAAATTCTTCATAGAAGTCACTTTATTAGATTATTAATCAATTTTTTTAATGTTTCCTAAGTGTAAATTGTGAATCCTATTGCAGCAACTAGAAGATATTCACCTAACTGTTAATTTTAACATAACAATCTATTTGCAGTTTACTACAGCAAACACTGAATACATCACACTGCAACCTACACAAATAAACTACAGAAGAAATACAAGTGCGGAAACAAAACTGAACAAGAATAGATCACACACACATTTGACATAGTTATTTTTGGACCAATGTCCCCGAAAAAACCCAATGTGAGAAAACCAGTGCAATAGCCGAGGGTTTGTATATTATCCAGTAAATATTTTTGAGTACAAATCTATGATTGACCCATTCGTCAAATCATACAGAGAAACTGACAGAATAGATCTTGTGAGACAAACCTCACATGTCCAGGGGAACCTAACACCGATCAGCACCAAAACTAGACTACCCTGCGCTGCCTCTGCGAAGTGACTGCGTCACTCTACGCAGTCTCTGCGTCACAACGATGGCTACCCTTTGTCTCTGCGCTAGTCTCTCTACTGGTTGGAAAATGAAGCCTTCTAGCCTCTCTTCGGAATCTGGTAATGGCCCAACGCTCTCTCCTCAGCAAGAAAACAAGTTCCCTTCAGCTTCTGCACAGTGACTGCGTAAGCACTATGTCACTGGCTCTGCGTTGCTACTGTGACTCTCTTTGTCTCTGCTACTATGCACTCTTCGACTCGGGAATCCTTCCAACCGGAATAACTGCCCCCCTTTGCAAAAGACCTCACGATCAAATTTTCTTCCTGAGCACTGCTCACTAAAGAAATCGATCTCTTATCTCCACCAAATGTATTTTCCAAATGACCCTTCAAGCCATTCTTATAGTCTTCTCGTTGAAACTTCAACGACCCATATTAGATCTGTAATCAATGGCTAAGATTAATTTTTGATCCGTCTTTTCTAGAACATTCACACCCATATTCTATTAATTCACTATAATTATTTTATTTTCATAAGTTTAGACTTAGGGTCCCTTCTAAAATAATTAATTATTTTAATAGAATACAATCCGGGTGGGATTTGACCAAAATATTTTTGGGTTATCTGGAATAAATGTGTCTAAACATATCCACAAAATTTGAGACTTAGAGCACATTTGATGCTACCCCAAATCCACACTCCCTCTTCGCAAGGAATGTTCTCTAACAATATGCCCTGTTGCACACTATTATGACCCTGAAGCATCTCCCTTTGTGCTGTTGATATTTGACATTGCTGCCCATCAACAATGTGCAAATATTGTATCTATACTGTTGCTGACACTACCACTGTCAACACTACATCCGTACTACAACTCCCTCTGAATTATGCATCCGTGCTGCTGCTAACTCTGCCACTGCCAACTGCCACTGAATTGCATCACAATTTCTTTCTGCAACTGAAAAACATCCAAAATCGGACAAGTATAATGCATCTTGGTGATGAAGATCTGACTGTTGCTAGCCTCTGCGCTATCTCTCGGAAGCTGTTGTGCTGCTGCTGACTTCTGCATTGTGCTTTCCTGCGCTACTCAGGCTTTGGAGCTGCTAACTATTGCACTATCACTTTTGCACTCCTCTGCACCAACTGACACTTGTCCATCCTGTTACTTCTGATTTGGGCTCTCGTAGCAAGGTGATGATTCGAGAGGTGGACTCCTCAAGGATCCTATCCAATCTTGTAGATCTTTGGGTCTACAACTCCAAATCAGCCCACCTCCCTCCTGGAGGTATATGGGCAATCATAGCAAATTCCTCCTCTATCTTCGCTGCTCCGGCTTGAGGATCATGCTTCTCATCCTTGTCCTTCTTTGTGAGAGGACACTATGTGGCGTAATGTCCCATCACGCCACACTAGAAGCATTTGATCTTTGACGGATCCTTCTTCCTCTTGCGCTGCTCTAGTTGCCCCTTTGATGCAAGGGCCACATTCTCTTCCTCCTTCTTGATCTTTGAACTGCTGTTGTTGCTGCCCTCAAGTTGACACTTGAGTAAGTCTCTCCTCATCTCTTCTTGCTGAAGAGATGCCCACATCGACTCCCAGTTCGGCAAGTTCTCTTTGCCCAGGATGCTTTGGACAAAGACTTGGTATTCCTCAGACACTGAGTTGAGGGCCAATCTGACCTTCTCTGTGGCCTTAGGAGCCGCTCCTACGACTGCTAGTTGATCTCGGTTTTTCTAAAGTCTAGACAAGAACGGATCAATACACTCTCCCATCTGCATCCTGTTGGTCTGTATTTTCTCCTCCAGAAACATCTACCTCTTCTCGGAAGATCCCTCATATAGCGTAGCCAACGCATCCCACATCTCCTTAGTTGTCTGTTTAGCTGAGATGTGTGAAACAATATGATCCTTCACTCCGTCGAGGATCAACTGCTTGGATTTTGCCATATTCTTCTTAAAGGCCCTTAGTGGTGCTGCATCCACCGGTTTAGCTTGAGCACTGTTGATAAAGTGCTTGAGGTCATGCTCATCTAGAAGGAAGGAAATCCTTGCCTTCCAGATTCAATAGTTGGAGGCACCCTCTAACCGGTCTTGGTCACGCAATCCATTGGTGGCCATCTCACCCAACTGTTGTCGATTTGCTGCCTCTCACCCTCTGCGCAGCTGGCTTTATGCACTCCTTGTGGATCAAGCCACAAAATATGCGGCTACTACAGGGGGAATCTGAGTTTCTTGGGAAAGAAACGCTCTGAGGTCAGAAATCCCCAAAATTGTGTCTCAGCGACTCTTCCCGACTCTCTACAAGCAATCACTGTTGCGCGGTCAACTACGTCCCTACAGTTGCTGATATGTGTAGATCTGTTACACTGCTCCCTCTGCCTCGGACAAACAACAATCTGGAACAATCCTACCTCTCTGTTGGCTCACTCAGAGAGAGATCTTCCTACTGGTCTAGCCCTCCTAGCTTGGAATGCCCAATCAACTGGGAGATCAGTCTGTTTCTTAAGCAACTCTTTGATCCCAGCATCACCAATGCTGAATCTATTGGATTTGTTCTTCTGTTCCTCCTGCACTCAACTGAAACAAGCTCTGATACCATGTGAAATTTTTGTTAACCTCTGGAATCCTATTGCAACAACTGGAAGATATTCACCTAAATGTTAATTTTAACTTAACAATATATTCGCAGTTTACTACGGCAAACAATGAATACATCACACTACAACCTACACAAATAAACTGCGGAAGAAATACAAGTGCAGAAACAAAACTGAATGAGAATACATCACAAACACGATTGACATTTATTTTTGGACCAATTTGTCTGGAAAAACCCAATGCAAGAAAACCGGTGCAACAGCTGAGGGTTTGTATATTATGCAGTAAATATTTTTGAGTACAAACAAATCCGTCAAATCATACAGAGAAACTGATAGAACACATCTTGTGAGACAAACCTCACTCCTCCACGTGAACTCGACACTGATCAACACCAAAACTGGACTGCCCTGCATTGCCTCTGCGCAGTGACTACGTCACTCTATGCAGTCTTTGCGTCACAACGATGGCTGCCCTCTGTCTCTACGCTGGTCTCTGTGCTGGATGGAAACTAAAGGCTTTTGACCTCCAGAAAATCTCTCCGGGATCTGGCACTAGCCCAACGTTGTCTCCTCAAAAAGAAAATGACTTCTCTTCAGCTTCTGCACAGTGACTGTGTAAGCATTGCGTCACTGGCTCTACGTTGCTATTGTGGCTCTCTCTGTCTTTGCTGCTATGCACTCTTCGGCTCAAGAATCCTTCCAACCAAAATTACTGCCCCTCTCTGCAAAAAATCTCACGATCAAATTTTCTTCCTAAGCACTGCTCACTAAAGAAATCGATCTTTGATCTCCGCCAAATGTATTTTCCAAATTGTAATATTCCAAATAGAAATAAACAGTAATACACAGCAGCATAAACAAGCGTCTACAAAAAATAGAGAGACATCACACGAATAACGCAAAATATGGAGAAACGCTGAACCATTATATTATGTACCTGAGAGATACAATGAGTACAATGGTGATCAGAATGAATGGTCATCATAGTTGATTCGGTATTTTGGATGTTGTTCAGTTGCAGATGTTGCAGTAGCAACAACAACAGAGTTGCAGTGCATTTGTAGTGTTGACAGTAGTTCAACAGGGTCAACATGCAGCA
>JAXQQM020077848.1:0-13937 GCA_034641835.2 Pinus albicaulis | reverse complement strand
CTTCATCAAAAGAAAGTTATTTCTAGTCTTACAATATTCTCACTGAAATATTATGAAAGATAATTGTCATAAGTGATGCTCTTTCCATTGTTATTATATATATTTTACCAAGAAGGCTCACCGTGTGAGACTAACAAGAATTGATAAAACTCATGAAAATGTCAAGAGACTGATAAAAAAACATAACAATATGAGGGATTTCAAACTACAACTGAAGATAATAAGTTATGGGAAACACAATTAAAATTAACAATACACACACCAGATTGATAATAAGTCCTCAAAAGTTTATTTCAATTTCATTCACAAAAAAGGGTACTGATCATATGAGTCAAGATTCTAAAACCACCAACACTTTTTACATACAAACTGGACTCTTAAATAGAGCCTTGCAAAACATATTGTTACAAATTTGTAGGAATATTGATTAATAAAACAAACTAAAAATAGACATTCCAATAAAAGAAATTGCATAATAATTGGAATTGTTGATTAAGAAAAGGCATTGAATCCTTTTTAGTTTGAAACTAATTATGTTTTGACTACCACCTTTGCTGTTCTACCTCCTTCAAATTCGTGATATCCAATTGTTGCACAAAATGTGGAACTGACTGCCACCTCCACCAATTATTCCCTTAAAATTTGGAAAGTATTCGATGAACTGCTATTTATGCTTTTCTTTGGAATCTGAGTTAAATATGCAACCCAACCAACCCTTAAATATTCTGCAAGAAATTTAAAAATTTCTGCCACTTAATCAATCCTTTTTCACCTGCCCTAACTATCTTCAACTACTGCAAGAAAGGTGGAACTGTTTGACACCTACGTGCTCAAAATCAGGAAGGTAAAACCTGCCACTTAATCAATCCTTTGCCACCTATGTCAATTGAAATCAGAATCAAATCGACCACTGGAACGCAAAATTAATCTATTTTTTCAAATTCTTGTCTTTAAAATTCTCATAAATTTGTTGTTTAAGCACTAATTCTACCTTTTATAAATTATGGTAAAATAACTACCTGCTGGGTTTGCTGATAAAACTAGATTTTCTGTAAAAGGAAACTATTATTAAGAATCTTGTAGATCATTGATTTTTTTTATTAAACCAACATGTGTGTGCCTCTCCTGTATGCAAAAATGTTCAAACTAGATACATAACCCTACACGTAGCCCTAATTTCTTGCTTGAGAATGATAAACTAGTTGCTGGAAATGTAACTCTGTTAGCT
Source organism: Pinus albicaulis (assembly GCA_034641835.2). Classification (NCBI taxonomy): domain Eukaryota; kingdom Viridiplantae; phylum Streptophyta; class Pinopsida; order Pinales; family Pinaceae; genus Pinus; species Pinus albicaulis. The sequence continues at coordinate 12,709 of JAXQQM020077848.1, read as the reverse complement.
GTAATCTTCTCGGAAAAATCAGTCATGAAAAACAACAAACACAATCTTTTGGAGTCTGCGTGCCTTTGATCCTGATGTGATTTAATGACATGATTTGAAATGATTCAAATCTGAGCGCCAAGTCACCCCATACCATATATCACTCCTCTGCACTATTAATAAACTGATACATTGTATCTCATCTTCCACTTCAACCATAATGAGTAGATATAGGTTAGCTCCACCAACAATATAATCACTCCTTTATAATATTACTTCTAATTTAGAAATAATTACCCCTTTTTTAAAAAGAATAATATCTCATAACATAGAAGATCTTTCATTAATTTCAAAGGAGAATGATCTTTTCCCTGAAAAATGCTCCTTGCGCAAATTTTCCAGGTAATAGCTACCTTTTTCACTATGTTAATAATGTGACCTTCAAATTGGATTTGAGGTTTGACTTGGCTTGTGGTTAGGTTCATGGTTCTGTGGTGGTTATAGCTAATGGCTCGAGGTATACAAAGGCCCATTTTTTTTATAAATAAAAATACAATAATAATTTTATGAAAATATAAAATTAATGTTATTTTTTACTTTCTCTTTTAATAAAACTTAAATAGGCCAAAGTATTATAGATATGCTAGATTTTAGGCATAGGATAGTATTGGGGTAATTTAGCATTAGAATGAAAATAGCCACATTATGATGAATTTGAACATTTGGCATTTTGGAAAGTAAGGAAAGGATTGAGGATATTGAAGAGAAACGGAGAAAATGGCGGAAAGGATGCGAAAGAATTGAATCACAAGGAGCTAGAGGCCAAGAAAAATGACGAAGAGGGAAAATTTCAAAAGGAATAAAAGCTATTTCTAACAATGGCTCTAATTGTCGATGATATGCCCCATGCAGGCTATCAAGAACCGTAGTTCTAATGCCTTATGCAGCTCTTATTTCTACAACCTGCAATTCTACTCATTGACTGAAAAATACCAGCATGCCTTTCCATTGGGTAATGGAGTCAAAAGAATCATTTTAATTCTACAACTTATTTCTCCAAACTCAAACTGAATTGAAACTGAAAAGTAAACTCTAACATTCTGAAAAAATTCTCAAAACAACGAGCCTATTCATTCCTCTACTTCTAATCTGATTTTAATGGAAATATTCATGCAATATGGAACTTGTCATACAACCATTCAAAGAGCTTAAAAAACCTCACATGGATTCTAAATCTTAAGAGTAAAGCTGAAAGAATCCATATCATAACATAATGCATCATGCACTATAAGAAGACTGCAAAGCATCAACTACTGATTGAGGGAAAAAATTAAATTCTAGCTCTGCAATGATGTCCCTTTCGAAATTCTAAAAGGTGTAGCTACTGCTCCAAAAATTCCACTGAAAATATGATCTCTGCATCCTCGTGAATTCGCCATTGGATCCTAAACAATGGAGTCATCGGGTGAAAAACTGCAGTCCTCTTCAAGCTATCAAATCATGTTCACCTTCAAGGATATATTTTCAGCAATTAAAACAAGAGACTCGAGAGAATACTTCATTTCAAGACCTTCGTCTCCCGGAAGATGCACCAAAAGATGTTGCCGCTAGAATCAACACTTGGACTGCATCAAGCACCTAACCAGACACATCCTAAACTCTAAGGCAATTTAATGATTTGGTTTATGAGATTGGTAGGTGGTTTAAACTCTCATTCACTGAAAAGATATTTCAGTCAAATCCATAGTTCTAATAATGAGGATAATGGATCCTGATGTGGTAGCAAAGAGTGAGTTTGTAGCCTATGAGGAGAATAAAATGTGAAATGAGAGAAGAAAAAGTAGCTATACAAAGCAAAAATCTACTGCATTTGGTAGAAATTAACAAAAGTAGCATTTTAACAATACTTCATGAAGAGAAAGCTATTTCTAGTCTTACAATATTCTCACTGAAATATTATGAAAGATAACTGTTATAAGTGATTCTCTTTCCACTATTATTATATATATTTTACCAAGAAGGCTCACTATGTGAGACTAACAAGTATTGATAAAAAACATGAACATGTTAAGAGGCTGATAAAAACACATAACAACATGAGGGATTTCAAACTGCAACTGAAGATAATAAGTTATGGGAAACACAAGTAAAATTAACAATAAACACACCATAATCAGTCATCAGAACTTTCAATTTCATTCACCATAAAGAGTACTGATCATATGAGTCAATATTCTAAAACCACCAACATTTTTTACATACAAATTGGACTCTTAAATAGAGCCTTACAAAACATATTGTTACAAAGTTTTATGAATATTGATTAATAAAAAAAAACTAAAAATAGACATTCCAATAAATGAACTTGCATAATCATTGGAATTGTTACTTAAGAAAAGGAATTGAATCCTTTTTAGTTTGAAACTAATTCTAATTTGACTGCCACTTTTGTTGTTCTACCTCCTTAAAATTCGTGATATCCAACTACTGCATGAAATGTGAAACTGACTACCACCTCCACCAATTGTTCCCTTAAAATCTGGAAAGTATTCGATGAACTTCTATTTATGATTTTCTTTGGAATCTGAGTAAAATATGCCACCTAATCAACCCTTAAATCTACTGCAAGAAATGTAAAAATGACTTCCACTTAATCAATCCTTTGCCACTTGCCCTAATTGTCTTCAACTGCTGCAAGAAAGGTGGAACTATTTAACACCTATGTGCTCAAAATCAGGAAGGTAAAATTTTCCACTTAATCAATCCTTTGCCACCTATGTCAATTGAAATCAAAAGAAAATCGACCACTTGGAACACAAACTTCATCTATTTGGCCTAAAGCTTTTCATTAAAATGCTCAGACATTTTTTGTTCAAGCTCTAATTCTACCTTTTATAAATTATGGGAAAATAGCTACCTACTGGGTTTGCTGATAAAACCATATTTTCTGCAAAAGTCAGCTATTATCAGAAATCCTGTAGATAACTGCGTTTGTTGATTAAACCAAAATGTGTGTGCCTGTTCTGTATGCACAACTGTTCAAACTAGATACATAACCCTACACACAGTCCTAATTTCTTGCATGAGAAAGATAAACTGGTTGTTGGAAATGTAACTTTGTTAGCTGTAATCTTCTCGGAAAACTTAGCCTTGAAAAACAATAAACACAATCTTCTCGAGTCTGCGTGCCTTTGATCACAGTGTGATTTAATGACATGATTTGAAACAATTCAAATCCAAGTGCCAAGTCACCCCATACCATATATCACTCCTCCGCGTTATTAGCAAATTAATACATCGTATCTCATCTTCCGGTTCAACCATAATGAGTAGATATAGGTTAGCTCCACCAACAATATAATCAATCCTTTCTAATATTACTTCTAATTTAGAAATAATTACCCCCTTTTTAAAAAGAATAATATCTCATAACATAGAAGATATTTTCTCTAAAAAATTCTCCTTGCACGAATTTTTGAGGTAATAGCTACCTTTTTCATTGTGTTAATAATGTGACCTTAAATTTGGATTTGAGGTTTGACTTGGCTTGTGGTTAGACTCGTGGTTCTGTGGTGGTTATAGCTAAGGGCTTGAGGTAGACAAAGGGCCAATTTTTTTTTATAAATAAAAATATAATAATAATTTTATAAAAATATAAATTAATATTATTTTTTACTTGCTCTTTTAATAAAAATTAAATAGGCTAGAGTAGTATAGATATGCTAGATTTTAGGCATAAGATAGTATTGGGGTAATTTAGCTTTAGAATGAAAATAACCACATTAGGATGAATTTGAACATTTGGCATTTTGGAAAATAAGGAAAGGATCAAGGATATTGAAGAGAAATGGCGAAAATGGTGGAAAGGATGCGAAATAATTGAACTATAAGGAGCTAGAGGCCAAGAAAAATTATGGAGAGGGAAACTTTCAAAAGGAATCAAAACCAGTGCTAACAAGATCCATACATCATCACTGTCAAAAAGTATACTCATAACGAACATATAAAAAACAGAAATAATAAGACTAAAACAACCATACATGACACATATGAACCAATACATTTTATCCAGGTGGCTCCAAACACACTCAAAGGCTAAAGAGGGCTTATAATAGCTCAAAATTCAAAGTGGTCAGATTTTTCTCGAATTAGGTCTAGATCAAAGTGCTCTTCGCCCTAATTCCAATGGTCTAGACAACACTACAATCTGAATTTTTATGAAGGAGATAGGGATGGTCAAAGTGGGCATGTGGGTCAGGATTAATGATCCTACAAATTGACCGAGTCTGGGACATGGAACTTGGCTCTCGAAAGAGGGTGAAATTGTTGCCTACTTAAAATGCCCAATGACCGTTATTTTTGGTAAAATTAAAAATGAACAATTTTATTATAAAAATTTAAAAATATATTAATTATGGGGGGGGGGCGAGCTGCCACCCCACCACCCCTCAAATAGTTGGTTATATTATAAATAATTAATAACCATCATTGGTTGGCGGGCCACCAACCCCACCAACTATTATGCACCATTGAATGCTACATATTGTAATGGTTGGGTCAGGGCCATGTGGAGTGGACCTCACCAACCAAATAAATCTTAATAGTCAGGGTTGACAGAGCTTGAACCCGCCCGGCCCACGCGGCCAACCCCCACCAGGCTTCCCCATACACCATACAATGATGATGCAATGGATATGTATATATAAATTGAAATAACACCAATGCAATTTTAACTCTCGCCAACGAAAATGTAACGAATCCATTTAAATGTAAACAGTTGATGCATGTCATTTAGCTACAAAACAACAAACTAAAAAAATGCGCTAATAAAAATAATGTTGGTAAAACAAATTGCCAAGGTAGGAAGTAGGCGAGGTTGGAACCCCCGACCTGATTGCCTCAGCGTCTCCTCTTTTTCCCATTCGAGCGGGGGAAGATGGGCGGAGGTCGGAATCGGTAGCGACTAGAGTGGACCATGGAGGAGCAGATGGCAGAACCATGATTTACAGAGATATGGAACCATGAGCCAGAGAATGTCAAGGTGTCGACAAAGATTCCCTTGAGGGCCAAAGATTCTAGTGTTAGATTTGGACATGCTTATAGTCATTTTTGCACATTTTCTCATTAGGAGTCCAACCGTGTAGCCATAATCACCATTTGAGAAGCAGAATTGTAGGTACCCCACAACGATGAATCTTTGAAGAGTCGTAAGGAATATAAAATATTCCCGAAGGCCCAGAATTTAACGGTGTTAGAATGGGACAAGTGTACAGTCGATTTTACACCACTCATCACCAGGAATTTAGTGGTGTAGACCATTTCAGTAACTGAGCTTTGCATTTTTTATCCATCTTCGAATGTCGAGGTACATGATGCAGTTAAGTTATGTTTCCTTTTTTTATTATTGAGATAATATTATTCTTGAGATATTTTTTTAACACTATGTAGAGGGATTCTTGTTGCCCCATTATTGTGAGATTGAATTAGATTTTCATGCTAAAGGAAAGCTCATTTTGAGTGACAGTTCCTGTAGGGAGGATGTCTCATGGAGAGACAAGCCACTCTTGCCAAGGGTATTTGTCCTTGTTATGAAAAATAACATGCTATGTACATCATCATCATTAGCTACAAATAATGTAGCATCTGCCACTAACTTGACACTGAGCCCGAAGACATAACCCACAATGGGTGAACTCTATTATCAAATGTGTCATGTTCTTGATTTTTTGATATTCATTCTATTTCCTCTTGTTTAAGCATGCACATGTGGTTCTTTTATTCTCCTTTAAATTAATTTCTATTAACATCACACAAGTAAAAATATAATGGTTAATTCCATTAGCTGAATAAATCAAGATCATGTTTAGTATCAGAGAATTCTACTCGCTGATGTTAATTGTGAGTGTGAATGATTGAACGTGCAACAATGGGGGATGACAAAGAAATGTATGAGGCCTTCCTAAGGATTTCCAAAATGGTGTACATAATGTATGGATATTATGAGAAGGAGAAAGAAGAACCAGAGAAAGATGCTCCATCCACACCTTCTAGTGAACATTCATTTCCTTCATTGTCTTCTCTTCATTCGAATGAGGAGATAAACCAGAGCCTTCAAGTGGAGAATGCTAAATTGAAGAAGTTTCTACGATAAGAGAAGGAGGAGAAGAAAATATCTCATTTTTAGTTGCAAGTCATGGAAAATGCTTTGGAATAATTGAAATGCAATGATCAGGTCCTTCAAGCAAAGGATGTTGAAATACTAAGGCTTGTATAGGAAGAGAAAGAGGAGAAGAAAATATTGCAATTTCAACTACGAGCCACAGAATATTCCATAGAGGAGTTGAAACCAAATGAAGGCTTAAAGAAGCCCTTGTCACTTGTTTTTGAATCGACATATTAGGTCAGAAATTTTTATCGTTCTTCAGTTTCATCTTCACATGATGTTATTCATGTTGGAAATGTGGAGGTACACATTACATGAGCTGACATGAGACTCCTTACCAATATGGGGTATAAAGGAGGAGGACTTGGTGTTAATAGCTAAAGTATGACTCATCCATTGGAGGTCATGAAAATACCTCGATTCATAGGTTTTGGATACACAAAAGGAGAATTATCAAAGGTTTCAAAAGCTACCAAGACATAGTTAAAACTTAGATAAATGTCCTTAGGATAAATTTTCCATATCCTTAGGAAAATGCACTTTGCATAGGAAGAGCTAAGGCAAGATCTCATTGCCAGAATTGCACCAAAGACAACCAAAAGAGGTATAAATATTCTTGGTATTCTAATTTTCATTTTGATTACAAATATTTTAATAATGAATGGAAATCATGGAATCAGAAACTATGTAGTTTTTGTGGTTTACATAACCATGTGTTTGTTGAGTGTTGGAAGAGAATGGCAACACGAAAGAGGACGAGGCATGAAAGGGCTTCTCCACTACAGGAAAAAAAAGTGAGGTAAAGAAGGTCTGGGAAGAAGAATTATTGCAGTCATTGCGACAAAGGTGGTCATTAAAGAGCCACATGTTGGAGGCTCCATCGAGAGTAGTGTCTCAAGTAAAAAGAGTCCTTGCTTGAACTAGTTGGAAAAAGTTGTTCGACAAGTTAATATACCATGGGGCAATGACCCATTCACTTTGAGAAGTGAGAGATGTTTTTTCTAGATGTGTTAGCTTGTTAGTGCCATTATTTTGTAAATCATGCGTTGAAACATAATGTAAAAGTGATGATTTGTTTTCCATCACTTTTTAGGAAACACTGATGTTTTGACCTTGTATTGATAGTTGGGGTATTGTTTCCAATTTGATGTAAATTGAAGATAGAGTATGTGTTATAAATTTTTGGCAAGTATGGGATGCTTGGGTCATAATGAGTCATGTAATTGAGCATGAAATTTGCAAATATTGTACTACAGGTTTGCAGAGGATGCAGGTGTCAGCTCATCACTTATGGCTCTAAAGAACAAAGGTGAACGAGAAGGAAGGGTGACCTGTCAGGACACTTGTGGTACAGACAATGTATACGACAGTTGTAGAGCATGTTCATAAATTTGGAGGACCAAAAGCTCCTTAGTGGGCATGAATGATATAGGTGGCTCTAGGCACACTCAAAGGTCAAAGAGGGGTTATAATAGCTCAAAATTCAAAGTGATCATATTTCTCTCGAACCAAGTGCATATCAAAGTGCTCCTCGCCCTGATTCCAATGGTGTGAACGACACTCCAATCCGAGTTCGTATGAAGGATATAGGGATGGTAAAAGTGGCCATGTGGGCCAGGATTAATCATTGGGGGAATTTTGAGGTCTAAAATAGGCCTCCTAAGAAAAATTTACAACCAAAATAAACTTTATAAGAACCAATAGGATTCAAGATGATGATGTCAACCATGGGGGACGATTCACCATTTTTTAAGTAAAATGGTAAAAAGATTAAAAAATAATAAAATAATAACATTGCTTGTTCAACTCATATTTTCAACTTATCTCCCAAATTTTTGACTCACATTTCAAGTGGGAATACTCGTTGGATGAAAAATTTAATTTCTCATCAAAGGAGTACCCATGTTTCATATTTTTTGACAAACCTTGGTAAACGAAAATTGAGAAATACATGAAAAAACTTGATTGCAATCACATTTTTCATGTATTTCTCATTTTTCATCTAGAAGGATCCATCAAAATTATGCAACATGGGTACTCCTTGGATGAATAATTGAATTTTTCATCCAACAAGTACTCCCACTTGAAATTTGAGTAAAAAAATTGGGAGATAAGTTTAAAATACGAGTTGTAAAAGTAGTTTTTTATTTTTTCCCTTTAAAATTTGATGATGTAATCAAATCTTATTTTATTATTTCCACTATTATTTTATAATTTATTTAGGAGGCCCATTTTAGACCTCAAAATTCCCCTAATGATCCTACAAATTGAACAAGTTTGGGATATCGAACTTGGTTCCTGAAGGAGGGTGAAATTTTTGCCTACTTAAAACACCCGATGACCCTTATTTTCGGTAAAACTAAGAATGACCAATTTTATTATATAAAAAAAATATATTAATTATGGGGGGTGGGCTGCCACCCCCCCACCCCCAGACAACTGGTTATATTATAAATATTTAAAAACCAACACTAGTTGGTGGGCCACCAACCCCGCCAACCATATGTTGAGATTGCAACAAGATGATGAGCTTAGTGGAAAGAAGTCGCCTTCCTTTAGTGGGCATGAACTATTTTTGGCGCAGAGAATCTATTTTTTTAGACTATGTCTATTTTTGAACATATGGATCATGATATGGAGTTGCGGGATGATATTTTGGATGGTTGATCAAGTTGGAAAAATATATGGACTTCTATTTTTAGACATATTGGGCGGAATCTATTTTTAGATTGCCATTCTAAAAATAGATATGTCAAATATTATTAGCTATTAATAAGTATTTGGAGCACTTCAGTTAAGTGCACAGATGTGGCACAGGAGCTGACATAAGGAATTATGCTATTCCTGAGGGTTATGTGAAGCTATTGCATGGATACTTCGGTTAGAACTCATGTGACAGAGTTTGGTGGAGTTGATTGAGGAAGTTAGTGGAGTTGTATTCAGTTTAACTAATCTAAACATAGTTGAGCTATTTGTATCTAGTTTAACTGATTGATACAATTAGTGAGAGTGGTGTGAATTAATTATTAATTTATTCACTAATTATAAACTCATTAATCAACTAAAGAATACATCAGTTAACTTCAGTGCATGGACAGTTTCAGTGGAGACCAGTGAAGAAATAGGTGAAAGAGCAGGTTAACTATCAATTGTGACTATATTGTTGCATATTTGCAACAACCAGTGATTGGAGAAGCCCATGAGGATTGCGCAGTACAAGCCAGGTGGTTCAAGTTATTTAATGAGCCATCCTACAACATTGATTACGCAATAGAGGTTGGCTATCAGGTGGCAGAGATTGGAGCATGTGTTTTGCTAGATCTAGCTTGATTAATGTGTAGCAATTGGAGGTTGTGCTGAGAGCTTGTGAGGAGCTTTGTACAATGATTGTTACATGATCTCTATGAAATATAATATACAGATAGTTGGGGGTTTTCAGCTTTAAGCTTTCCCATGAAATACTATGTTCATATGTGTGATTGTTTATGGTTTTAATGTGCGCATGCGATTGTTTTTATTTCCGCAATTAATGATCAATGGTAGAAGAGATTCTGTGTTGTGCATGAAGTTAAAATAGTGTGTGATCAGGAGAATCTCGGTGACTAATATATCAGTTATTCAAATTTCTACACAAAATAAAAAATGATTATATTTCTCTTGAACTAGGTGCGAGATCAAAGTACTCGTTGCCCTGATTCCAATGGTTTGAATGACACTCAATTAGAGATGAGTGTATGAAGGATATAGGGGTGGTAAAAAGTGGCCATGTCGGCGTTAATCATTAGGGGGGAATTTTGAGGTCTAAAATGACCTCCTAAGAAAAAATTTACAACCAAAATAAACTTTATAAGAACTTATACGATTCAATATGATGATGTCAACCATGGGGATGATTCACCATTTTTTAAGTAAAGGAGTAAGATAAAAAAAATAATAAAATAATAAAACTACTTGTTCAACTAAATATTTTCAACTTGTCTCCCAATTTTGACTCAAATTTTGAAAGTGCATTAGGCCCTTTTAAGTTAACACTAGGAAGAGCGCTTCATCACACCCTCCCAATAAGGGGAGGTGACCTAGGGTGCTCTATCCTCTTAAAATCAAGCACATTAGGTGGAGTTAAAAAAATGGATTTTTTATTTTCACTTGCATTTCTCTCAAATTTTGCATATGATTATTTCTAAGTGTTTCTCTAATGATATTATAGGTATCTAATATAGAAAAATGGTTCTAACTTCAAGAGAAAGAGAGCATGAATCCCAATATTTAGACGTTTCCAATGACCCAACAATAATATAAGCCTTAAGGAATTGTGGAGTCCTTAAGTTTTTTTGGCTTCTAGGGATGAGAGCTCAACTTGAGTTACTGGAATATCTAGTATGAGAATAAGATATTCAAGGACAATACTTCAAAAGTAGAGCACATACTCTCAGGATAGAACTTGAGTAAATTTACTTTCTAATAGGATTATCTCATAGAGGATCTCATGTCTCATTGTCTGGGATGAGAAGAGGTGGTGAAACCATCAAGGATTAAATAATTTCTCACTATAGACCCTATTATCAACCAAAAAAGGACATAAAGATAAATATTAAATATGTGATTGAATTACCTCTCAAGAAAGTCCTTTTCATCATTGTTTGGCTCGCTGGCACTACCACTTTGCATTTTTTCAGCAACTCCCACGTGCAGTATGCATTGGAATGTATAGAAATAGAACCTGCTGCATTTAATTGGAGTGAGGGATTTTTGGAAAATCTAAAGGAGAAACTCAATATGACAAAGGATGGGTGATTGAAGAACTATGGATATGGCTCCATTTTCATATATTTTTCTCTAGAGAGGATTCTTCTACTTCGACCTTAGCATATTAAGCTTAGGCTTCCACATCCTATAGTTCCTCAAATTAGGCAATGTGTTGAAAAGTGTAGCAAGACAGGCTCTATTTGACATAGCCATGGGAAAATTGAAAAAAATTGAATTGCCACATCAACAGAAAACTAGGAGGCAGTTAACTTGTGTGACATGTCTCTTGTCACTCAGTTGTTATACTAAATTTGAGTTAGAGTGTTTCAAGTTTAATTAAGCAAGTGTGATTTCTAATTTGTAGTAATAAAGGTCAGTTATTTCCAGTTATTTTCTCTTAAACTAGTTATAATAGTTAATGGAACTAGTGGAAGGTCATTTTTGTGGTGGGACAATAGTTTAACTCAACGATAATCTAGTTAACTGATCAATCAGCTCAAAATATCTAGTGCATGCAAGGAATTCGAGTTCCTAAGTTGTGGTGGAGATTCCAAGGTAGTGTACAATTAATTAAATAGTAGATTGAGGGTACAGTTTAGAGTATTGGTCAGATGATCAATCCTTGGGAATTGCAAATGAAAATAGGGAGAAATAGGGGACTATTTCCTCACGAATTATGCAAGGAAATAATAACAAGTTCTTGCAGCACAAGTACAGGTAGTGCGAGTGCATGCAACACAATTGTAGGAAGAGTGAGAACAAGTTTACTCTCGTAGTTTGTCCTCAAAGCAAGATATCATAATTGTAATAGTTTCTCAACTCACTTGATTAATGAAAACAATATTAAGGGGTTTTTAACAATTGTTTTACCCTAGAAACATTTGTGTACATGTGTATTTGATGATGCATTTTTGCGAATGTTTTTCTAAATTTTGAATTAATTTCTGCAGAGTAGTAGAGTAGAATTGTGTCTCATCATTTAGATTAAATTTCTTAAGCAAATTCAATTCTATCACCATATTTCTACATGGTATTAAATCAAGATTCACATTAGAACAAGAATTTCAAAGTTGTTCCTCAGGAGGTTCAAATTTGCAACTTCCATGTAGCAGGATTTCCTCGGAGTTGGGAGAATGGATTTCAATGGTCTGAGATTAGAGTATGCCTTGGAAGGAAACTTAAATTTAATTTCCTAGAAGGATCGCATGGAGGCAGTGATTGATGATAATGTCTTTCTAGATTATGTCAATAAAAAAATTCCAAAACCAGGATCAGTTGCTTCCTAGAACCTAACCTAGTGGAAGAAAGATGTAGCTAAGGTGAGATGAATAATTCTAGAGGGAGTGAGATATCATGTGGTATCGAGTCTCCATGGGAAAGAAACTACTTTTGCAATGTGGAAGAAACTTAATAAGCTATTCGAGAATAATAGTGAACATATAAAAGTGGCCCTGAAAGATAAACTTTGAAACATTAAGATGCAAAATAATGATACTGTTACACATTATCTCTCCATATTTAGACAAGTTTAGGATCGTAACACCCTCCTCCCACATTTACCCAAGTTAACTGGTCTACTGGGTTAAACATTCAACGAAATGATACTATGATCTTATTTGAATCCCCATGTATAGTTAAGAAAGTGGAATCAACAAAACACAAACAATATGACCTTCTACACCTGCTACAAAACCCTCAGGAGCCATCCAACCCTTCCAGGTGATCAATCCCTAAGACAACCTAGAATTCTAATGCATTAAAGCCTCAGTCGCTCCCATTGCATGGGCATGCATGCATGCATGTGTGAATATGATAGTTATA
>JAXQQM020072002.1:0-92168 GCA_034641835.2 Pinus albicaulis | reverse complement strand
GCGGGACCCGGCGTAGGCGGTGTTGGTGTCCCGTGTTTTGACAGTTTGGAAAATCAAAATACAAGGCAACATCAGAACCAATCTTTAGAGTTCCAGGATCTAGTCCTCCTGTTCTCAGAGAGGGATCTCTCAAATTTTTGTTTGCAAAGGTTTATCTTGTTTAGCACAGTTATGGATTTTAGACTAGTTATTTAAGTGCAGATGTTTGTTTGGTTGGGTTGAGTTGATACAACAGAATATGAAAGGTCTAGGAAAGATAGACAGAAAGAGGAAATATCTGGTTCATTGGACAATGGAGTCAAAATAAGGTCATGACAAACTCTTCAAGGGATATGGGATATCAAAGGGCAAATCTAACTTGGCCATAGGATCCTTTGTTTTGGAATGAGATGGACATTAATGTTTTGGAAAGAGAAGCTTAATTCTCAACAAAGGGAACTTGAAAACATAACTTAACAATAAAGAGATATTTGATAGACAGGGCTAACCATAAATTCCGCAAACATTATTTAAGCAAATAATGACTTCAAGACAACTTTTAAAATGAAATCTAAGATTCGGGGAACTGCCTATTTCCTCAAAGATTTTATTTTAAAGGACTTAGAAAACATAAAAGATTCACTGATAGCTGCATTCATAGAAGAGGGAAAACCTAAATAACATCTATGCTTGCAACTATAAAGACCTTCAAAAAAACTGTTCAAGCAGGGGCAAAGGGTAAGATCAAAACCGACCTCTTTGATTAACTTAAGACAATGGTACTTCAAAGGGAGACTTCAATAACAACTTTCAAGTGATGGCAGACAAGCAGGGAGAACCATAAATCATGCTGAAACCAACTATTTGAGCTATCAAGGAAATAAACGAGCATGAAGACTAAAGAGAAGTTTTAAAGCCTCTAAAATACTTCAACAGAAGAAAACATAAAACAGTGAAGGGTGAACAGGTCTAAGGTGCTTCCAGGAGTCATTTCTTAGCCTAAAAATTTCAGCCTACTGTAGTAAGAGATTATGAAACATAATGAAAATAGGAGAAAACATTAAACAGTTAGAATACTTCACCAACAACCAAGCTCATGAATCCAATGATAGAGCCTTCTCAGGAACGGGCATGCAACAACATCATCAAGACATCCAAGACTTCAATTTTTTTTCAACTTCAACAGACTTGTATATTTATTTAAGAGAGTTTCAATGTTACAAATTGTGATCAAACAACAACCAACAACCAACAACCACTCACTCATCTTCTGGTGTGGTATATATAGAAAGATGAGGAGGTGAGATCTGAAAAAGATCTCAATTACAATTAATACAGGATTTAAATGGTCCATTGGCCCTTGGGATGCTCAATGAAGAAACAGAAGAGGTGTTCACCTTATTAATTGATTCACACTTATGATTTAAGCTGGGTAGGAGTATTTGTTGACCTTTGAGGCACAGGTAGTGTTAGGTCTCTGTAATAAGCAAGATTAGCAAAAGTCCGGTCACAGAGTTAACATCATTTCAACCAACTTTGGGATTCTAGGATCTGGCCCTCCTGAATCCGGAGAGGGATCTCTCCAATATGTACAAAGATGGATTTGTCTTTGAAGTTTAAGGTGATGATATTAGGCTAGTTGTAAGGTCCAAGGTTTTGGCTTTGTGTTTGGATGATTGAACATGATTGCTGTTAGAGGTGGAAAGATCTATATGCAAATAGACTCAAAGGTGAGAAGTTGCAAGCAACAAGATTAAGCTTTGATCAAGATGAGAGATTGTGGCAGCTTTCAATCCATTAGGCTATGGAGTCATAAGAGGATTTAATTGAAACAATCAAGTTCAAGAGTGGTCTATGGGGCAAGTCATATATGCATTAGGATCTCTTTAAGGTTTGATTTATGTAATGGAGTGATACAATAAGAAGGGGAAAAACAAATGAAGAACAAAGAGCAACCTAGGATCTAGTAAGTACTTTGAAACTAGCCAGCCTTTGACCAGACACTTAAGAAAGACATGAAAGAAAACTAGGATCTGGTAAGTACTTTGAAACTATCCAGCCTTTGATACACTTCCAATAGAAAACACATAAAAAACAAAGGGAAAACTTAAAGGCAACCTTTGAAGTAGAAGCTAGAGGGCCGGGCGCACCACAAATCCTCTCCTAGCTCTTCTTTACTTAGTTACTTTCAAGACAATCACATAGATAACACAGAATGGCCTAAGATCTGATAAATACTTTGAAACTAGTCAGCTTTTAACACATTCTAAGAGAAACAATCAAATAGTTGAGAAAATAAGAAAGGGACTCAGGGCTAACCTTAATTTCCTCAGTTCATCTTCACGTAACATATATTGAAAGTAACATTTAAAAATAACATTCAGTCAAGGAAATAAGATGAGGGAACGCCAACATGCCTATGCCTAAACTGAATTAATCATTTCCAAATAACACAGATAGAAAGAAAACATTTAAATAAAGGTTTCTCAGCCAGAGAAGATTACTGACATACAGTAGATCCTAACTCTGTTTAAACTGTTCTTTACAGAAGAAAATGAAACATAATGAAAACAGAAACAAAATCACAAGTTATAATAAGAATAACATCACCGTCAGCATAGACCAGGATCCCATAAATAAGCTTGTATTGATGCTCCAAACTAGTTACAATCTTCAAGTTCAATGTTTCAGTTCAATCTCTCTTTCACAACCTAACCTATCTGCTACAAGCAGAGCTCCAAGAGCCGGTGAATTACTATTTACAGACAGAAACTTTCAGCTCAATTACATTCACAATGCTTCAGCAATTACATTAGCAACCAACCAACCCCTCACTCATCTTCTACTGAAGTATTTATAGAAGGATGGGGAGGTGAGACCTGATAAAAGATCTCAAACCAATTAATACATTCATTAATGTCTTTCTTGGCCCTTGGGGGCTCGAAGTAGAAATTATACAGGTGTTCTACTGTATTAACTGATTTGAGCTCAGTGGGAGCTTCATTTGACTTTTGAGGCTCGGTGTACCATTAGGGTTACTCTGCAGACGTCTGTTAATAAATTTGATGGCAGAAATAAATTCTTCGGCTGTTTCGAGGCGTAACATCTAATCTTGATCAATAAATTCAGTTCTTGATGGAATACTTCGAGGCACAGGTGGCGCTTTAGTTGGTGGGAAGAATCAATTTTCTTCCATCTGTGGCGGTGAAGGGTTTCCTGATAAAACACTTTAGATTTTCCTTTAATCTGTGTTTTAGATCAGGGGATTTAGGCGTTTGATAACTGTCTTAGCCTTAATCTCCACAAATCTGTCCACTAATCTGTTGTTCTGGTTCATTCTTGGTCTTCAACATCTGATACTCTTTCTCTGCATCGATCTTCATGGTTTTCTTCTCGTGCAGGGATGTGTAGGGCATGTAAGGCATCGATGCCTGTGAAAACATCAATGAGACGTGAAAAACTGACTCTGTGAGCGATTTCCTCGGAGGAATCGAACAAGGGAGGGTCGTCACCCTCCTTCTCTGAATCTTCCTTAAAGAAAATGCGAACAAATAGTTTAAATCCTGCAAAATGCAAAAACACGTTAAAAATCCGGTTTTATAGGTCAATCTACTTTGGGGACTGTGCGGAGGAGCATGGGCCATCGGATGGCATCATCCAACAGCCAGGATCAAATCTGGGTGATCGATGGTGGAGGACGAATCTGAGCCGTCGATCGCGCGGTGATCGACGGTCGGGATCGGGCAATAGAGAGTTAGCGGGAAAATGTTGACTGGGCAATGGAATTGGGAAACTGAATATGAGTCGTCGATCTGCAGAGATCAACGGCGGAGATTGAAACTCGTCCGCGTGAGGGCCTGGCTAAATGACGAGCAGGTTAGAAGATCGATAGCCGTCAGATGGGAGGGCCCAGATCGGACGGTGGAAGTGGATTCCGCTGCGTGGTTATGGTACGAAGATTAACGCACGAAATGATTTGGTGGTGTGGCAGTTTTGAAATAGTGTTGGGGACACGCGTCGGCCAGCGTATGGAACCACTGGCTGATGGGAGAAAACCACCAACCGGCGGAGGGTGGTGCGGAAATGATACCGGCAGTTTTTTTTTGGAATCAGCGCGGGAAAAGGGGGTCCACCAGGCAAGATGTGTTCTGCTCCGTCAGATCTGTGGAGCAGATCGACGGCCCAGGCTGAATGGCACAGTAACCCACATGACTTTAATATTTCACGTTAAAACTTTATAAAATGGGTTTTTTTTTTCGAATTTTCAAAGGAAAATGGACGAATAAAGGTTGTATTTTCGGTTTAGCGCCTAATGACTGAGAAGTTGGTCCCGGCGCTCAGGTATATGAGGGAAAAATCCAGGAGTTTAGCCCGAGGGGGCTAAAAGCCTTAACATCATATATAAAATGTGCATTTTATAGGTTTTTTCAATGTTTTCAAAGGGAAATCAAGGTTCGGACAAGGTCAAAAAGTGAGTTTTTAACCTTAGGGAACGGACTTTATGAAGGGATAAAGGGACAACATATGTTTTTATGGGGTTTTTATGGAAAAAAAGAAAAATGGAGAATGATGTAAGTTGGAAGAAAGGGAGAGGAAAAAAGGGGAATGCAGTAGTATTTGACTTGAATTTTTGTAGGATATCAGAGGTTTTTGAAGTATGAACAGCAGTATGGGATATGGATAGAGGGAAAAGGCTGGAGGCCTTGTAGAGACTTCAAGAGCCAACAATTTTTAGAGATGAAATTTGTTCCTTGGAGGCTCCTAAAATTTTTTAGCCACCTTTTGGTATAACAAAATATCATGGGTGGCTAACAGTGGCTCCACATGGGAATGGTGCCGTCCTGAAGGCATCAATAATTCAGACTTGATTCTCTGGGATGCTGACCATATGCCTCATCCTTTGAATTTCTCTTGCTTTTCTCTGAAAAATAATATCAGTCATGAAAGAAACATGAACTTCATCAATACAACTTCTACCTACCTAATCCTACTGATCTAACATTTTTTCTTCATCAAAGTGCACTTGGACTGGAAAACTCTTTCCACAAAATTTTATTCTTTTGAAAGCATAAAAACTAATCTACTTCTACTCCTTATTTCTCCTTGAACTTAGATTAAACAGTTGAGCTCAAATATTTCTCTACCTATTCTACTGTCTGTTGGGATTAAACTGTCCAACAGGCTTTCATTCTCTAAATTCTAAAGCATAAATTTTAAAAAATAGCCAAGTAAAGATTAAAATGTATGACTTGCTGTGATCTATGGCATAAAGACAAGCTGCACATAGATTATTATTTGCAGAAAATTAAAACAAAAATAGAAGGCTTAAGATCTGAAAGTTGAGCACTTCCTTCATCTTTTCATAGCTCTGTTTTTTCTTTTTCTTTGCTTTTGTTCTGGTTCAGATTTTGAGTTTATTTGAACCTTCAATTTCTATCCTAATATATCTACTAATAAGCCAGGATTGAATAGTTTAGAAAATCACATTTTCTACCCTATCAGCAAATAAATTGAAAACTAGTTAATCAAGTTTAGGTTGTTTGACTAGCTAGAAGTGTGTTTCAGGAGTGGCATTTGAGCTTGCACACTTTCAGCATCTATTTCTCTTTTTGGCATGGGGCTTTGCCTTTCTTGTTTTCATCTCTACCCTCTGAAAAAGATAAAAAAGGCTTCAAAACATAAAATGGATCAAGAGAGGTAATGCTTAAGCATCCTGCCATTGACAGGACCCCCAAACAATTCTGTTCCATCTAGTTCCTGTAAGAAAAATGCATTATTACCAGCAACTGAATGAATAGAGTAAGGGCCAAGCCATAGGTGATCAAATTTTTCATGCTTTCCCTTCTCTTCCCTCCTTCAGTCCCACTTCAAAACTTTGTCTCCAACATTAAAATTACTTGCCTTAGTTCTTCTGTCAAAAAGCTTTTTAATGCTGTCTTGTTTGTGCAATTATTTGTTATACACTTCCTCCCTGGTCTGCTGAAGATGAATGGTCTGATTTATTCTTCTGGTCATGTCATTTTCTTCAGTCTACAACTCTTGAATTAACTTCATAACTGGTACACCAAGACTATTGGGAAAAATTGCATCTGTACCATACACCAGCTGAAAAGGTGACATACCAATAGATTTTTTCAAAGTCAATCTATCAGCCCAAAGTGCATGGACCAGCTTTGTGTGCCAAGACTTCTTATTGTCCTCCAACAATTTCTTGATTATGTTCACTAGGCTCTTGTTTGAAGATTCAGCAAGTCCATTACCCTGAAGGTAACAGGTTGTGGAATGCCCCAATGTTATCTGATACTTGTGACAAAATTCAACCATTCACTTTGATCCAAATGCCGCTGCATTATCTGTGATGATCTTGGTAGGACAACCAAATTTGGAGAGGATGTTGGTCTCCATAAATTTTATGATAACTGAATCATTGGCCTGCCTACAAGGAATGGCTTCTATCCACTTAGTGAAGTAGTTTGTGGCAGTAAGAATCCACCTATGCTGGGCAGAAGATGGGGGATGGATTTCTCCTATGAAGTCAAGTCCCCACTGTTGAAAAGGGGCTTCAACAGTGATTGGGTGTAGAGGCAGGGGTAGTAATTTTCTCTTGCCTTCAAACAATTGGCATTTATGGCAAGTAGTGGTCATTTTGTGTATATCAGGAAAAAGAGTAGGCCAATAGAAACCAGCCCTCAAAATTTTGTTAGCTGTTGACTTCCAGTACAAATGACCTCCACACTCTCCTTCGTGGAATTCCTTCTTTACTTTCTCTGCGTCAAACTCAGGCAAACATTTAAGCAATATACCACTAGCATTTTTCCAATAAATACATTTATCAATAATGCAATAGTTTACAGCTTTTAACTTTAGGAATCTTTCCTTTGTTTTTGATAAACCAGGAGGTGTATTCAGTTTAAGCAAAACATAAATAATATCAGCATACCAAGGAGAATTCATAAAATGGTTTTCAGCAATGGGAGTTGAGAATTCTTCTTGGTTATCCAAATCACTAATCATATTAATATCAAGAACTTCACAATTTGATTCAGCCATTAATCTAGCTAGACCTTGGCCTTTGATGAGCTTAGTGGGTTTTATCTCTAAATCATATTCAAGAATAATAGAAATCCACTTACCTCTCTTACCATCTGGGTCCTGTGTTAGAATGTCTTTAAAAACTGAGTTTGGGACAAAGGCAATAATGTGTGAGTGAAGGATGTATACTCTAAAGTCTTTCAATGCTTTAACCAAAGCAAAAGCTTGTTTCTCCATAATGTTATACTTCAAAGGGGCATCCCTTAATGCCTTACTAAAGAATGCAATAGGTTGCTCTTGTCCTTGTGGGTTTTTCTGTAAAAGGACAGCAACTATGTATGTTCTGATGCAAATGAGAAGATATAAAAATCTTTTGAAAAATCAGGGCTTATGAGAACCGGTGTCTTAGTTATTTCTTGTTTTACTAGCTCAAAATATGTCTTTGCTTCCAAGGTCCATTTTATCCCTTGCTCCTTTTTCAACATGTTTGTGATATTCCTAAGGAGCTCAGCTAGGTTAGGGATGAACCTTCTCAAAAATTTTATCTTTCCAATGAAAGACTGCAACTCTTTGATGTTTCGAGGATGAGAGATTTGCAATATGGCCTCAATCCTCTTTGGATCTATCTTTATACCCTCTTCTGAAATAATGTGTCCAAGAAGTTTACCTTCTTGGAGACCGAAAAGTGTTTTCTTAGGGTTTAAAGATATTCCAAACTTTCTGCACTTCTCGAAAAATTTTCTCAAATGTTCTAAGTGTTCTTCATCTGTTTTTGAAAACACAGTAACATCATCAAGATATATAATGATGAAGTAGCCCAGTTCTTCCGAGAATGCTATGTCCATGGCTCTCTGAAAGGTTGCCCCAGCATTCATCAGACCAAAGGGCATTTTCACATACATGAAAGTGCCCCATGGTGTAGTGAAGGTTGTCTTTAATTGATTAGCAGGGCGAACTAAGATTTTATTATAACTTGAATAGCCATCAAGCAAAGAAATTATTTTAGACCCCACCACCCTTTGTAAAATATGATCCATTTTTGGTAAAGGGTAGTTGTCTTTTAATGATGCTTTGTTTAAATCCCTAAAGTCTATACAAAGC
The DNA here is from genome assembly GCA_034641835.2 of Pinus albicaulis. Taxonomy (NCBI): domain Eukaryota; kingdom Viridiplantae; phylum Streptophyta; class Pinopsida; order Pinales; family Pinaceae; genus Pinus; species Pinus albicaulis. Next base: position 84,056 of record JAXQQM020072002.1, on the reverse strand, counting down.
CTGATTTCTCCAGTATTTTTCCTAACAGACACCAGATTAGACACCCATTCAGAATATCTAATAGGGACAATAATACCAGCATCATACATCTTCATGATTTCCTTCTTAACCAAGGACAGCTGCACCGGGTTTATTCTGCGTAGTTTCTGTTTGAATGGTTTTTGGTTTTCTTTAAGAGGGATTTTGTGCTGTATTATTTCAGTGTCATAGGACTTAAGATCTTCGTAACTCCATGCAAAAACATCAGAAAACTCTTTGAACAACTCTATATATTTGAGTTTAGTGCGAGCTGGCAAAGTTTTGGACAGTTTGATCATTTTCGGTTTTTCCTCACTGCCAATGTTGCATTCCTCCACTTCAGTCTCTACAGGTTCCAGCTTAGGTTTCCTGGCCACATCGTTGAAATCAAACAACTCTTCTAAAGGTGTTAGACCACTTGGCAAACTTTCATCTTTAGAATGCAATGTTTCTAGTTCCTCTGTTTCTGATTCTACACTCAATTCTGTTTTGTTTCTAAGTTTGCTAGTCTGAAGGTTAATGTTGACAAGCTTAGGAGAAGGCTCTTCCTCACCAAGAAAATTTTCTTCACTGCATTCTGTCTCATAATCTGAATCTGAACTATGCAGTTCAAATTCATTTCTGGATTGCATGAAGTCTTCTATTTGTTTATCTCCATCAAACACCTGCCAGTATTTTTATATCAGGTACTGCTGGTCTAAATTTTATTTGAGGCGAAAAATCATCGATCTAATATGGCATTAAACATGTCCTAGCTGCAGAGGCCAAATTGTGGGCTATAAGATTTCTTTTTCTTGGGACAAAACTCAGTGTGGAGCTCTCAAATGTTTTCAAAATATCCATGACATCGTTCCGATAGGCCCTAAGTCTGGGATGATTTGCATTATACTCCCCATTGACTTGCCTAATTATTAACTCAGAATCCCCATATACATTTATTCTTCTGGCTCCTAACTTCTTCAAGAGATGCAAGCCTAAGAGAAGGGATTCATATTCTGCTATGTTATTTGAACACTGGAAGTTTAATTTGCAAGAAATGCATTCTGTGTGCTTGCTTTCAGTGTTAGTGATCCAGACACCTACACCAGCGTTTGTTCTAGTGCATGACCCATCAAAATACATAGTCTAGAGAGGATCATTTTCAGTTTTATTAGTTTGGGGAATGTCCTCTGTATGATTTGATTCCTCAATTCTCTCATCGGTTTGAGGATTGTTCTCTTGACTGTCAAGATTTAAGTTTAATGGATTGATGATTTGTAGTTCAAGACCTGTGCTTGGTTTGCTAAGGTTTTCGAGTACAGCAAACTGCTTCGACACTTCAGTGCTATATTCCTCTTCCTTTGTTTCAGCCATTGATCGTGTTAAAGTGATTTGTTCAGGGAATGTTTCGTCGTTAAACATGATAAAAGAATCAAGGCCTGTACTTACAGAATACAAAGGAGAGTTTTGAGGTCTGTCTTGACTTGTAACTGTGTATTGCATATGAGACTCCCTGTAAAGTCTTCTATTCTGATTGAAAACAGGGATAGTCGCATATGTCATGTCCATCTGCATAGTCCCTTGTAACTTAGCCCCCCAAGATCTTGATAAAAGCATTCCATACTTTAGGGGCACATCAGCCACAACAACATCCATGACCAAACACTTGGCTGGAATTTGGGCTAAATTAACACAGAGTTCTTTGATCAATCCTAGACATTTAACTCTGCTTGTGTCAAAGGAGTACAGGTCTTTATAGGGTCTAGTGATTTCAATACCCAGGCTCTCCATTACTGCTTTCGGCATTAAATTATGAGAAGCGCCTGAGTCATGCATAGCGTTGTGTAGAATTTTGTCATGAACGTTCAAACTTATGAAAAAGGGAGGGACAGGTCCCTCTTGAAACTTACCTTCAATTTTTAGACCAAAAATAAGATCTTGCTGGTCGTCATTAAGATTGAGTGTATCCTCATTTTCCTCTATGTTTAAAGCCTTCAAAATTTGATTTCTATATACATGTTGGGTGGTTAACTCGGTTAAGGGAACATATATTTTGATTTTTGAGATTTCCTGTTCCAGACTTAAAGGAATTTGATTCTTTAAGGTGATGGTTTTAGCCTTGTTTACTGCCACTTTATCAGCAACAACAGCTTGCTGATTTGTTTTATTTACAGTTGACACAACGGTTGAAGAAGGAGTACTAGATGAAGTGTTAGTACTACTGCTGTTTGCACTCTGTTTTTCAAGATTTTGAGTGTCTTTCTCTTTACCTTTACCAAAATTGTCAGCCATTATTTTGTCCCTTTGTTTGACTGTTTTAGGCTTGGTTGCAGTGTTGTTTTGAGAAGATCTATCAGAGGTTTTGTTGTTGGGGGTTTGTTGACTAGATTTACTTCTAAGTTCATATTCTTTCGAAGGCTCTACCATGGCATTCTCCATGTCTTGACAACAATTTTCATTATCATCCCTTTTGTCATGATAAGGTGTATAAAGACCTTGTTTCCTATCGTAATGAACCTCAAAGTCATCATCATCTACCCCGAATAGGTTGATATCAGCTTCCTCTGTTATTTGATCTGTTTCCTCAACCTCACTTACATAGTTTTGATGAAAGGGATGGGCGATCTGTTGATCATATTCCCTAGTTCTGTTTAGAGGTTGGTTCCTTCTCATATTCTGATTCTGGTTTTGGTTTCTGTTTTGAGCAGCAGCTTGATTTTGACTTGCTTGTGCTCTCTCAAGAATGCTCATTTTCTTCATCATTTCTTCCATCATTCTTTCCATTTTTCAGCTTGAGGTAGAAGGTGTGGATTCCTCTCTAAAAGATACTCTCTTTTCAACTTTCATTCTTGCCCTCTTCTCCATAAGGTTAACTTCCACAGAAAGAGCACCTCTTTTCATGTCTTCAAGGGTTGCAAAATCTCTTTCTCTTAATGAATAGGTCATATCCACATCAAACCCTTCAGGAAACTTGTTTAAAGATGAACCCTGGGGAGGTTTTAGTTCCGAGGATAGTGCATTATACACGCTGTTAAATCTGGTACAATAGGCTTGTACACTTTCCCCAGGGTTTCTATGAAGATTGTTGTAGTCAGCAAGGACTTGGAGAGGATTCTTCCTCACTTCCCATTTGTTTAAGAATGTTTGATGGAAGCCTTGGAGATTGTTGATATTGTGGGGGGCTAGAGCTTTAAACCATTTTCTTACTTCTCCCCCCAAACTCTGAGCAAATAATCTGAGTTTGACAGAATCATCATTAATTTCGTTTCTGTCAAAGTAGTCATTCATCTTATCCACATGTTGTGATTGCAGTTGTAGTGTTGCTAGTATCATATAATGGAATTTTGGACTGATAGTCCTGTGGAAGATTGATTAATGGTATAGGAAGGACTAAGGGAGCATACCATGCTGCCATGATAGGTGGTGGGGGTGGATTGACAAGAGGTGGGGTGGGCTGAAATGAAGTGATTTGAACTGTGGATGAAGGATGAACAGAGGTGGATGGAACAACAATAGATTGCTGAGCTGATCTTGGATGAGAGACACCTAAGTTAAGAAGAAAATGTAAATCAGGAGGTGTTGTTTCCCTACTACCAAGATGTTAACTTGTTTCAGGAGATGAAAGTGAAGTCTCAGAATCTAGCTGATCAAAATCACCAAATGACCTAGTTCTAAATGGGTTTAGTAAGTCATTTTGTGATTCCTGTAGAGCCGAAAGATTTTCAGTGACTGAATTGGCTCTTATGTGAGATCTGAAAATAGTTGAGGATTCTATCTTCGGAGAGTTCCTGAGGATACTTTCTGGGTTTTCAACTATCTCAGGTGGATCAGGGTCAGGGTAGGCTCTAGTGTGAATCTTTCTAGGAGCCACTATGCTGTATTTTTAGACCCAAATAAATTAGACAAGTTCAACCAGATATGACAATCTTTGAGAGGTTAACTAGTCTGTTAATGCAAATTTCAATCCAACAGTCCTCTAACTGAGTTCGAAGGATATTACAATGATAAGGGTTCTTCCCAGTGGAGTCTCAAGGTCTGTTCAGGGTTGTGGAGTCTCCAGGTGGAAAGTTTAGAGTGTTTTCAAAGAGATACACTGTCCACCACAGTGCTTGTGAAACATCCTTTTTCAAGGGTATCCCGAAACACCACAAACTCTAACGAGAGATTGACTGGGAGGGCATTCACCGATATGTCACCTTCAAAGAGGATGAGATCCAGAGGCTACCTAGCCCTTTCCAGGCTCTGTCTAAGAGTGTGAGGTAAAACACATTCGATGGTAAATGAAATTTAAGAGCAAGTGTTCTACTACCAATCTGAAATGTTTTTTTTTTTTTTTTTTTTTTTTGGTATTTTCTGATTTATTTTTAATAGTGTGGTTTTTAAGAATGTTCTAACTTTTCTTCAAAACTTAGCTATGATTATGAGTCAAAGACAGTCTATTCTTATGGCTAAGCCAGCTTATTTTCAAGGTTAGATAAAGTCTTATGAGAATCCTAGGGTTGACCTAGATTGTCACTGATTCAAACAAGTTTCATCATGATCACCATTTCTTGGTAGTGCTTGAAAAGGCTGCTTTTTACTCTCAAGGTTTGTATGAAAATCAAAGGGGAAAAGGTGAAAACTAAACTCATCCCCAGCGGAGTCGCCATAAATGTTAGGTCTCTGTAATAAGCAAGATTGGCAAAAGTCCGATCACAGAGTTAACATCATTTCAACCAACTTTGGGATTATAGGATCTAGACATCCTGAATCCGGAGAGGGATCTCTCCAATATGTACAAAGATGGATTTGTATTTGAAGTTTAAGGTAATGATATTAGGCTAGTTGTAAGGTCCAAGGTTTTGTCTTTGTGTTTGGATGATTGAACATGATTGCTATTAGAGGTGGAAATATCTATATGCAAATAGGCTCAAAGGTGAGAAGTTGCAAGCAACAAGAGTAAGCTTTGATCAAGATGAGAGATGGTGGCGGCTTTCAATCCATTGGGCTATGGAGTCATAAGAGGATTTAATTGAAACAATCAAGTTCAAGAGTGGTCTATGGGGCAAGTCATCTATGCATTAGGATCTCTTTAAGGTTTGATTTATGTAATGGAGTGATACAATAATAAGGGGAAAAACAAATGAAGAACAAAGAGCAGCCTAGGATCTGGTAAGTACTTTGAAACTAGCCAGCCTTTGACCAGGCACTTAAGAAAGACATGAAAGCAAACTAGGATCTAGTAAGTACTTTGAAACTATCCAGCCTTTGATACACTTCCAATAGAAAACACAAAAAAAACAAAGGGAAAACTTAAAGGCAACCTTTGAAGTAGAAGCTAGCGGGCCGAGCGCACCACAAATCCTCTCCTAGCTCTTCTTTACTTAGTTACTTTCAAGACAATCACAGAGATAACACAGAATGGCCTAAGATCTGATAAATACTTTGAAACTAGTCAGCTTTTAACACATTCTAAGAGAAAAAATCAAATAGTTGAGAAAAGAAGAAAGGGACTCAGGGCTAACCTTAATTTCCTTAGTTCATCTTCATGTAACATATATTGAAAGTAACATTTAAAAATAACATTCAGTCAAGGAAATAAGATGAGGGAACGCCAACATGCCTATGCCTAAACTGAATTAATCATTTCCAAATAACACAGATAGAAAGAAAACATTTAAATAAAGGTTTCTCAGCCAGAGAATATTACTGACATATAGTAGATCCTAACTCTGTTTAAACTGTTCTTTACAGAAGAAAATGAAACATAATGAAAACAGAAACAAAATCACAAGTTATAATAAGAATAACATCACCGTCAGCATAGACCAGGATCCCATAAATCAACTTGTATTGATGCTCCAAACCAGTTACAATCTTCAAGTTCAATGTTTCAGTTCAATCTCTCTTTCACAACCTAACCTATCTGCTACAAGTAGAGCTCCAAGAGTCGGTGAATCACTATTTACAGACAGAAACTTTCAGCTCAATTACATTCACAATGCTTCAGCAATTACATTAGCAACCAACCAACCCCTCACTCATATTCTATTGAAGTATTTATAGAAGGATGGGGAGGTGAGACCTGATAAAAGATCTCAAACCAATTAATACAGTCATTAATGTCTTTCATGGCCCTTGGGGGCTCGAAGGAGAAATTATATAGGTGTTCTACTGTATTAACTGATTTGCACTCATGATTTGAGCTCAGTGGGAGCTTCATTTGACTTTTGAGGCTCGGTGTACCATTAGGGTTACTCTGCGGACGTCCGTTAATAAATTTGATGGCAAAAGTAAATTCTTCAGTTGTTTCGAGGCATAATATCTGATCTTGATCAATAAATTCAGTTCTTGATGGAATACTTCGAGGCACAAGTGGCGCTTTAGTTGGTGGGAAGAATCAATTTGCTTCCATCTGTGGCGGTGAAGGGTTTCTTGATAAAACACTTTAGATTTTCCTTTAATCTGTGTTTTAGATCCGGGGATTTAGGCGTTTGATAACTGTCTTAGCCTTAATCCCCACAAGTTTGTCCACTAATCTGTTGTTCTGGTTCATTCTTCGTCTTCAACATCTGATACTCTTTCTCTGCATCGATCTTCATGGTTTTCTTCTCGTGCAAGGCTGCGTAGGGCATGTAAGGCTTCGATGCCTGTGAAAACATCAACGAGACGTGAAAAACTGACTCTGTGAGTGATTTTCGCGAAGGAATCGAACAAGGGAGGGTCGTCACCCTCCTTCTCTGAATCTTCCTTAAAAAAAAAGCGAACAAATAGTTTAAATCCTGCAAAATGAAAAAACACGTTAAAAATCCGGTTTTATAGGTCAATCTGCTTTGGGGACTGTGCGGAGGAGCATGGGCTGTCGGATGGAATCATCCAACGGCCAGGATCAAATCTGGGTGATCGATGGCGGAGGATGAATCTGAGCCGTCGATCGTGCGGTGATCGACGGTCGGGATCGGGTAACAGAGAGTCAGCGGGAAAATGTTGACTGGGCGATGGAATCGGGTAACTGAATATGAGCCTGTTAGGTTCCCGTGATTTGGCTGATTGGCAAGCCAAATGACAGTGTAACATCAAACCAAGCTTTGGAGCCCAAGGACCTAGCCTTCCTGGACTCAGAGAGGGCTCTCTCTATATGTGTAAGGGATATCTGTGTGTTTGCTTATTTGTGTTCTGATTTTAGGCTAGTTATGAAGTAAGTTTTAGATATTTTTGTTTTTTGAGTTGTGAGGGATGAAACTGATCAAATATATAAAATAGATAACAAGATGTAGATTAACTGGGCTATGGGGTCAAAAGGTCAAGAAAGCTATTAGATGACGATACGAGGCTGTTGAAGGGTTGATTTGATTCAAGGTAGAAAGGATCTTTGGGAAAAATGGAGTAAATGGACATCAATTTTGTGAACAACAAAGAGTTTCAAGCATCACTGGTTCAATAGATAACATAAACATGCTAAAGAAAACCCTTAATCATACAAAATGTAACTATAAACTAATCAACACATAGAAACAAACATTCAAGCCATGCATATAAGTATAAGACCCTCTAACTGTGGGAAATGGCTATCAGACTTTGGGGAAAACACATAAGATGGACTAACAACTCAAAAAACTATGCCGGAACGCCTAAACATAGCACTTCAAGTTAGTGGGCACTTTGAACAACAAGATTTGCATAGTTTTAGGCAAAGGGCTAGATCGGGACTAGGCCTCCTTGGTTCAAACAAAATGATAATCTTAATCAGTCAAAGAGATAGTTTGATGGCTGGAACTATGGACACTCATAGGTAAGCAGGGCACACCATACATCCTACTCAACATGCATAGAACTATTAATGAAACTAGCAACAATATGCTCAAGTTGTTAAAGAGAAGTTAAGAATTCTTTAATGCAACTAAGGAAGAAGAAAACATAAAAGCTATGAAGATTTAGGAATTTTGAGATGCCTCCATGGGCATATCTCAAATTTAATCTCTACTGATCTATAGCAAGCAAGAAACATGTATCATGAATGAAAACTAGAAGACAACAACAAAGCAAGAAACACTATACCATTCTACCATGTCATGGAATCCATCAACAATCCTTCATCATCCATCCAAGAACATTCAAGAGGAAATCCAAAAGCATAACACAAGTATTTTCTCCAAAGCTCATATGACCAATATATTGCTTCTCTTCTCAAGTTCAGCCTTGTTTACAATGAGAGCTTGTGGAATAAATAGGCTCAAGTGAGGAAAACCTCATGGTTCAACTTCCATCCTCATTGACCTAATCAAAATATCTAAACTTGTCCTTGAGACTTTGCAAAGCCCAAGGCACAAAAATATCTCATAAAATATCTAAAAATTGCTAAAAAATGGAATTTAATTGACTTTGCATCATTTTCCAAGTGTAAAAATAGCTAAACGCACATTTGGAAAAAGCAGATTTTTGAGGTTCAAAAATTACAAAAATACTTCAAATTTATATCAGAAAAAGGTCCCCTGACTTGCGGAAACATTTTGCAGCCTTCCTGATGTCGAAAAAAAGCTCATGATAGCTCGTTGGAAAGCTCTAAGTGTCTACTTTCTGGTGCAACTGAAAATATTCCAATCCGATGCCCAGAAGTCCTTCAAATCTGCACCTGTGTGTAAAAAGCCAGAAAATTACAGTCTGCTGATAGACCGGGCAGAGTGTGCAAAATGCGAGCCTTTTTTGCTGTTTTCAAGGGGAAAATGATCTCCAAATGCTCTGAAAATCGCTGAGGACATGCTCATGAAATTATGGCATCTGATGGTACCATTCTTCTCCCTTGATGAATTCTCAAAATGAAATGGCGAATTTATGAGTTTTTGACCAAAAACCCAAAAATGCCAAAAAACCAAAAAGTTGTCGAAATGGGCCCAAAATTGGTATGCATGACCCTCAAGGGTCCTTAGCAACATGCTCCGAAGCTGAAGCCAAAATGTCAAGTGCTCATATGCCTTTCTTCTCTTTCCATGCCGGGCGCTTCTCCTTTTCTTCCTTCAGTTTCTCTTGGGTGGCCTTTAGCTTGCGTCGGGCAAACTGATTCAACTTTTGATAGTGCTGTGTCATCTTCCTTTGCAGCTCCAGGTCTCTATTTTCCTTTTCAAGCTTCATCTCCAAGTGTTTATTGCCTCTTTCTAGCCATGCCTCCTTGTTTTCTTCAATTTCTTGCTCAAGTAGGGCAGTGAGGGGAAAAGATTGAAGTTGGGCCTGTTCTTCTTCCTTTTGCTTATCCAGGTCTCTTTTAAGCCCTATGGTTCTAGGCCTCTTCTGCCTAGGCTGCTCTTCTTCTTCATCTTCATCAAACCCACTGATGAGCTCCTCTATCCTTACTTGTGCTTTAGCAGCCTCTTTCTTGTATTTTATAGCTCGTGCCTCATGGACAGCCAAATGGGCATTCATTTGTTTATTTTGGATCTCCAAAAAGTGATTGAAGGTCTTTGCCCGATGAAGGTCATTCTCCAATGCTTCAATTTGACCATCGTGATGGATTAGAAGGTTTTCAAGAATGCAGGCTTCATTATCGCTGTCATCACTTTGGATTGGAATGACAGCCAATGCACCTCCATGTTTTTGACTTTCTCCAATCTTGCCTTTCCCTTTGCCCTTGAAAGCTAACCTTGCAATCTTCCTTCTTGGCATGCTAGTGGGAGACCCCTTTGGCGATTTTCTTTTGCTAGGGGCAACTCTTGTCACTTTTGGAGTGGCAGCCTTAGGCCCTTTCTTTCTTGTTGTGCTGGGCTTTGTTCCTTTAGGAGAAGGAGACACAATTGCTTTACCCTTGTCAACTTCTTGAAACTGCTGCTCTCCTTGAGGCTGCTGTGTGTCCTCTTTAAGTTGCTTCTGCCCCTCAATGTCATGATGCTGATCTGTCTCAAATTTTTGTTTCCCTTGATCATCAACTGTATGCTGCTGCTGTGCTTGGATTTCCTGTTCATTTTGTGGCTCAAGCTGCTGCTCAAATTCTTGCCCAAGCTGCTGTTCATGACCTTCAATATCAAGCTGTTGCTCTTCCTCTTGTCCATGCTGTTCATTTTCACTAAGATGCTGTTGTTCAGCACTCTTTTCCTCTTGCTCCTGCTGCTGCTCTTCATATGCAATTTTCTGCTCTTCACCCATCTCTTCTTGCTGTTCAGACTGCTGCCCCTGTTTATCAATATCAAGTTGCTCGTGTGTTTCAACTTCATGCTCACTTTGTGGCTCAAGCTGTTGCCCTTGACCATCAAAATCATGCTGCTGGTCTTCATCAGTTTCCTCGTGTTTATCCTCTTCCTCTTCTACCTGTTCATGTCCTTCTTCCTCATGTTGTCCTGACTGTTCTGTGGTGATCTTGAGCCTTATAGGAGTAGGCCTGCTAGACAAAGGTACAGGGTGATGAATAGGATGGGTGGAAGATATATGGACAGGAGGAACAATAGAGAAATCTAGGTGACTGATAAAAACATCCCATGGAACCTCTTTCTTCTCTAGCTAGTGTAGGATGATAATTTTGATCAGAGAATGATGGAAAAGGGAAGCTATTTGCAGAGATGGAGTATTCTTATGGACTGCGGATGCCATCTTCTCGATGCTTTTGTATAAAAAGTAAGGGAGATTTAGCTGCCTAGTTCTAGTGAAATGCATCAATAGTCGGACATGGTAGGCATAAACTCGAGTAAATCTCCCTTCACAAGTAAAATAATTCATTATGACCTTCATTAGAGGAGAATAGCTATCAAGAAGATAAGAGAAAGGAAAAATAGTAGTGCAAGTATCTCTATGCTCGGGCTTGATGAAAGGCTTGTAGTAATCCAAGTCTAGATGGGTCTGTTTGAACCATTTTTCGCCATGATATGGAATTTTGGTAGCTTTAGACACTGACCTCAGGGAAAAATTGAACTCAAGGTCTGCTACCTGGAAATGCTTGCTTTGGAATCTTAGGGCGCATAGGTGTGTCAAGGGCGAGAAACTTTAGACCTCCTGTACCTTCTGGCAGAAATCTAAACAACCTGCCTCATGAAAGTTGAAAAGGATGGATGGATGCGCATTAACCTCCTCTGTAGAGATTGGCTCATATCTCTTATGTACACCACTTCTGCTGTCTTGCCTGGGCGGAATTTTGGGCTAAATAAGCTCTTGAAACACCAAACAGTCTTACTGCCTTTAAACTGTCTTCTTTGAACCAAACCCTGTCAATTCACTGTTTAGATAGAAAAAAATTGTCTTTGAATGACTTCAACAAGTTTCCTCACAATACAAAACCCTTGCTCCTTTTAAAAAGTGGCCTTCTCACCTTTAATATGTATCTCAACCAGCAGACCTCTTAACAAGGGACAATACAGTGAAAAGGAGACAAACTGTTAGGTGAAAATGTTGTTTAGAGTGTCAAAATCGCCTTGCTCTGTGATGTTTGGAGCTCAAAAACCTGTTTTGTACCTTTGACCAATGGTGAAATTTCCAATCATCATAAACTTGCCTTTACCTAGTATGCCAATCACTCAACAAACTCATATCTCATGTAATCAACCTTTAGTGTAAGCATACAGTCAATGCCACAGTTTATGTAACAAGGTGACAGAGTTTTGAAAAATGCTTCAAAAAGTTCAACAAAGCCTGTAAGAGTTTTCTCTTTTCAAATAATCAAGGCCCCTTATCAATGTAACACCTTTTTCTTTGTAGAAAATTCCTTTGCCCTATATGAATATCAACTTATAAAATAAGCTGGAAAAACAAAAGACAGTCAAGCAGAATACTTAGTGAAAAACTGTCTTTTCTGTGGTTTATAGGGTTAACTTTGCCCTTTGGTGTTTTGAGAAATCAACACACCTTTGTTTTTGATTTATGAACAGAGTTTATTGCATTCAATTGATCATCAACTTTGCTCCAACAACACACTGTTTTCTTCATATCATGCAACTTTAATCAATTAAACACCATAACTACAGTCAATCACATTGGATTTACACAGTGAGCAGTCACTGTGTTTTAGGGGGCAAGGCGATAGAGTTTTGAGATGTTTTATGATATCACAAACACTCTCCTATCATTTAAACTGTAAAAGAATCCTTTCACACAACTGATCTCTCCACACTCTAGTGCTCCTTACATTAATCTGACCCACCACCTTCCAATTGTACATGGAATTTTTCTCACAATTTCAAACAATGCATATGCCTGACAGCTTCGACCTTGTTTCACCAGGGTAGTGGGGAAAATTTATGGTTTTTTTTTAATAACAATACAACGCGCAAGCCTTTTTATGTTTCACCAGTCAACAGGAACACATCATTTTGTTTTCACCCCAAAGCTTGAAATTGTGGCCTTCTAACCCTTATACCACTTAACAATCTTTTGAAAAGCTAAGAAGGGCGCAATAAAATACCTTTACAAATCGATGGAAAACCTTTTGAAAAGCTCGAGCAACTTTTAGGTGTGACTTGGAGGTGTATGGAGATGTAAACAAGTGCGTGGCACTTTGTTAGAAGAAGAACGTCGTGCAATAGCCAACCGGGTGGCCTGTCGGGTCGTGGTCGGGCGCTGTGTAACCCGCGGCTACAGGAGTGCCGCGCGCGCGTGTTGAGTAGTTTAAAAAACCTGCCCAAGAGCGCCACGCACTCTACCAGGAGTGCCGCACGGTGCAAACAATCTCAAACTTGTTAAAAAATCTGCAAACTGATTTGAAAATTTGTCTTTCGGCCTTGGGAACTGCAAATGGATACTTGCTCATGCTTGGGGGACCTCAAAATGATTTGGCCACGGTTTTAATCCCTTTGAAAAAGTGTAAAGGCCAACGGAATTTTTTCGTTTTAGAAATGCAAAAATGAAAACCAACTCCTTGGTTAGCCTTTGTAAAGGTTTTTTTTTTTTTTTTTTAAAGGTTTTGCTTTTTTGCAATGCTGCCTTGGTGTACCCTTTGAAACTCGAAAACATGTTGACTGCGTTTGAGAGGTGCCCACCCTTTTTGAAATGACTTTGGCAACAAAGTTTTCATGCCTTTAAACAATTCTAACATGTATCAACCCCTTTATAGAAAGCAAATATAGTTTGAAAGGTCAAAACTCTGTTCATTTATGCATATAGGTTTGAAAGGTGATTCCTGTCAATTTTGTCTCTTTGGTGATAGTTTAACACAGAAATTCCAACTTTGAATAATACCCCGATGACCTATAGACCATCCTTTGCCACTTGTTAACACTTTTGGTGACACTTATTACGTAAAATCCATTCCGAATCTGTTTGAAAAATGATTTGTCATTTTGAAAGGAGATGGCTTTTCTTTTTAGCTTGCTTTGTCAGTTTCTATCCTCAGGTGTTTCTTCGACCTCTTTCCCACTGTAGGTACCAAAATTTGCTGCATTTATTTGGATTTTGCCATGGTTTATTGATCAAGAGGGGCGCTGCTTTTCACTATACTTTCGCTGTTTAGAAAATGTTACCATGATGTCTTTGTCCATTTGAATAATGAAACCTATGTTTGTTTCAAACTTTCCAACATATTGACAGTAGGTCAAAGCATCTCTTTTCCTATTATGAACAATAGTTTCAATGGTCGTGTATCTTGATGACATAAACCTAGATTGTCTGTGTCAGCTGTTGTAGCATTTTTGAAAAGGCACCTGTTCATGAATGGAGCTCCTTTCAAGAAAGACATGCCCGATTAGCTTGGCATGTTGTCCCAGGGTTTTTAAAACTCGGATCATAACCAGTTTCTGTCTTTGTGTTGAGGAGGAAAGTATAAAAGATGTGGAATAACTTCTGGCATATTTCATAGCTACCAAGGCTTTTAGTAGCCATCTTCTTCCTAATGAAATTCTAAAAACACCAACCTCCTGCATCTGAAGAAAATACCTGTCTTTGTGGTGGATTGTAGATCGCAAAAACTGTACCTGCACTGGTGCTTTGAATGATATCAAGATGTCTTACATCTAAGGCTGTGTACTACTTGCTTGCCTTTTCTTTATGTTCATCCAGAAACCATGGACTATATTTTACATTTCAATAGGAACAAAAGAACACACAGGGGTCTTTTTACTGGAGTATTTTCCTGCTCAAGACTGATTGGAGCTATTCATATTAACACCCCTGCAGAGATATTTGTTATGATAGCTTTGATTAAAGGAGTCCTTTTTTGATGCGCCTTGATGATGACTGAAACTTCAAATGATTCTCTTTCTTAGGACATAAGACCAAAAAACTCTGTTTTCTTTTGTCTTGCACATTTCAGATCTTAGCCCTGTTTTGATCATCACTTTCACTCAGAAACCTAGAGTCACTGTTTTATTGTCTAGTAAAAAACAAACCTGTGCTTATAGTAAGTTTTGCAATCCTTGAAGTCAATATTGGCCATCGCCCTCTGCTTGTAGATGAAGGAGGCGCCTTAACCGTCTGCTTGTAGATGAAGGGGGTTCTTGGCCATGATAAATTACTAGTTTGCTTGACAGTGTTGTCTTTCTTCTACTGTGATTTCATGCTGAATGGAAGCTGCAAGGTCTTGATGAGTAACTCCTTGCCCTGCAGATGCATCTCAGGCTCATGTTTACATTGAGAAGCAGCTGTTCTTCTAAATGTGGATTCAAGAATTTTCTCCTGAGATGATGATATATTTCCTGTCTTTGTAAAATCCATAAAACATTCTAAAACACCTAATAATAAGCTTGAGACTGTGGTCTATGCAGTGTTGAGACTTAGGGGTGTGTAAGTGGCGCGACTTAGGGCTGTGATCAATTTCATTTGTAGAGTGGGAGGTCTGTCATGATTGGTCTGTAGCAGATGGAGGTTTTTGGCCTTTTGATGGTTGCCAAGGGTAAAATGCCTTAAAGCGCCACTTCCTAACTTAGGGGAGGCTTTTGAAACAGACTTGGATCATCCTTTTAGAGCTGGTGGGCAAACTAGTAGGGCTAAAGCTAGATAGGATAGTGATAATGAGGTTTAACCTTGACATGGGCAGACTGAAAAGTAGGAGGGCGAAAAAAGTTTTATGAGGGTTTTCTAGATGACAAATTGACATATGGAAATCAGCTTCTAGAAAACTCAACTATGGATCTAGTCATCACTAACAAGTGAAAAATACTGATGACTAACAGTGGCTCCATTTGGGAAGGACAGCTCCTCGTCAGGAGGTGTCCAGAATTCAAATCTTTGGCTTATGAAGACCAATGCCTTACCCATTGGTGCAAAATTTCACCTTTCTTTGATGCTATTTCTGAAAAGTGACATCATGGTTAACATCAATGATATTTCTACCTACCCCACTATCTTTCCTAACATTTTATCTTCTCTTTGGCGCATTTGAACTAGCAGCCTTTTGACAATGTGTATTTTTCTTTTTGCAAAATGAACCTATCTATTTCTACTCTTATATCTGCTGGGAGTTCAGATTAAACTGATGAACTCCTTCATTACTCTACCTATGCTAGATCGACTATCAAGATTAAGCAGTTTGACAGGATTTTGTTCTCTAATCTAAAACATGAAATTTAAAATGATCAAATCAGGATTAGACAGTCTGATTTGTCATGCATTTGTGGCATAAAAGACAAGCTGCACACAAATATTATTTTGCAACAAAAGGAAACTAGACAAGCGGGGCTAAGATGTACAATGTATTTTTCATCCCTCACTTCTCTCTTTGGTTCTGTTTTAGGCATGTGGAACCAGAATCTCTCCCTAATCTAAACTCTGTGATAAGTCAATCTTACACAATGTTGACTATCTTTTTCACTCACTAACTTATCAGCAAATAAATTTAAACATGCTCAGCTATGATTAGGCTAGCTAGCTGAACAAGACATTGAAGTACTAGTAGCGGCATTTAGACTTGCTCACTTTCCGAAAGACTATTTTTTGGGACATGGGGCTTTGTTCTATCTTCACTCGCCCTCTTTTCTATCTTTTACTGTTTTTGACTTTTTTATTTTTCTATATTTCAAACAATGGTATGTACAATGAATGAAAGTATTTCAAACTCAGAAATGGAGCTCTTGACAAAAATTATTCTTTAGTGTCCTGCCATTTACAGGACCCCCAAAAATTTCAGTCTCATCAGGTTCTTGCAAGAAGAAAGCATTGTTTCCACTGACTGAGCTGATGATGTAAGGCCCTTTCCATAAATTTTCAAACTTGCCATGTTTACCTTTGTCTTCTCTTCTAGAATCCCATTTTAAAACTTTATCTCCAATCTTAAAATCATTTTCCTTAGTTCTTCTGTCAAAAATCTGTTTTATTTTTTCTTGTGCTAACTGAGCCCTTTGGTAAACTTCTTCTTTGGTTTGTTGTAAATGGATAGTCTGATTTACCCTCCTTTGCATGTCATTTTCTTCTATTTGGACTTCTTGTAATAGATTCATTACCGGAACCCCTAAAGATGTTGGGAAAATGGCATCTATACCATAAACTAGCTGGTAAGGTGACATACCTATGGATTTCTTGGTGGTTAATCTATCAGCCCATAAGGCGTGTACTAGTTTCCCATGCCATGATTTTTTATTTTGTTCAAGAAGTTTTTTGATAATGTTGACTAGGCTTTTGTTAGAAGACTCGGCTAAGCCATTACCTTGAGGGTAATAGGCTGTGGAATGTCCTAATGAAATGTGATACTTGTGACAGAAGTCGATCATTCTTTTGGAGGAGAAGGCAGCGGCGTTATCTATAATGATCTTTCTAGGACAGCCAAATCTAGATAGGATATTGGTTTCTAGGAACTTGATGATGACTGAATCGGTGGCATTCCTAGAAGGTATGGCTTCTATCCATTTGGTAAAGTAAGCAATGGCTGTGAGGATCCATTTATGTTGAGCGGATGAGGAAGGGTGAATTTCCCCGATAAAGTCCAGACCCCATTGCTGGAAGGGTCCTTCAACTATAATGGGATGTAAGGGAAAAGGTGAAAGCTTTTTCTTGCCATAAAAAATTTGACATTTATGGCATGTCATAACTAGTTTGTGAGTGTCAGGGAATAAGGTAGGCCAATAATAACCGGCTCTAAGGATTTTGTTTGCTGCAGTTTTCCAGTAGAGATGGCCCCCACATTCCCCTTCATGCATTTCGTGCATAATTTTCCCTGCATCAAACTCAAGCAAACATTTAAGCAACATACCAGTGGGATTTTTCCAATACAGAAAACCATCTATAATGCAAAACTTTAAAGATTTTTTTTTAAGAAATCTTGCTTTTGTTTTTGATAAAGTCAGAGGAGCATTCAGATAAGTTAATACATAAAGAATATCTGCATACCAAGGTGAATCCAGAAATATTTGATCAATAGGGGGGAGTGTGCATTCTTCCTGTTCTTCTAAGACAAAATTTATATCTAAAGCTTGGAGGTTGGTTTTAGCCATTAACCTTGCAAGTCCTTGTCCTTTAACTAGTTTAGTAGGTCGGATTTCTAATTCATATTCTAGGATGATAGCGATCCATTTTCCCCTTTTACCATCGGGATCTTGGTTCAGAATGTCCTTGAAGACAGTATTCGGGACAAAAGCTATGACATGAGAATGTAAGATGTAAACTCGGAAATATTTCAGTGCTTTTACCAATGCGAATGCCTGTTTTTCCATGATGTTATATTTCAAGGGAGCATCTCTCAGGGATTTGCTAAAAAAGGCAATGGGTTTTTCTTGCCCAGCTGCATTTTTCTGCAACAACACCGCAGCTATTGTGTGTTCTGAGGCAAATGAAAAAAATGTAAAAATCTTTGGTGAAGTCAGGGCTTATCAATACTGGTGTTTCAGTTAAGGCCCTTTTAATTAGTTCAAAATATTTTTTGGCTTCTATAGTCCATTTAACCCCGACCTCTTTTTTTAACATATTTGTGATATCTTTCAGGAGTTTAGCAAGGTTTGGGATGAATCTTCTTAAGAAATTTATCTTTCCGATAAAGGACTGTAACTCCTTTATGTTTCTGGGGTGACTTATCTGTAATATACCTTGGATTCTCTGGGGTTCTATCTTAATTCCTTCTTCTGAAATAATGTGACCTAGGAGTTTTCCTTCCTCTAGACCGAAAAGTGTTTTCTTGGGGTTTAGGGATAAACCATACTTTCTGTGTTTGTTGAAAAATTTTCTTAAGTGTGCTAGGTGTTCTTCATGTGATTTAGAATATACCGTTATATCGTCAAGATATATGACTATGAAAACACCTATGTCTTCTGAGAAAGCTATGTCCATGGCTCTTTGAAATGTGGCGCCAACATTCATCAGTCCAAAAGGCATTTTAACGTACATAAAAGTGCCCCAAGGGGTGGTGAAAGTTGTCTTATGTTGATCGGTAGGGTAAACCAACACTTGGTTATAACCAGAAAAACCATCAAGCAATGAGATTCTTTTAGCGCCTACTACCTTCTGAAGTATGTGGTCCATTTTGGGCAGAGGATAGTTATCTTTCAGACATGCCCTATTTAGGTTTCGGAAATCTATACAGAGTCTGATTTCACCAGTCTTTTTCCTAACTGATACTAGATTTGAGACCCACTCAGAGTACCAGAGAGACACTATTATCCCGGCATCATACATCTTTTTAATTTCCTTTTCAACCAACGGTAGTAATAATGGGTTTATCCTTCTTAACTTCTGTTTGAAAGGCTTTTGGTTTTCTTTGAGGGGAATTTTATGTTGGATGATGCTGGTGTCATACGATTTCAAATCTTGGTATCCCCATGCAAACACATCTTTAAATTCTTTAAACAATTCAATGTATTTATGTTTTATGTGAGGAGGAAGGGTTTTGGATAGTTTTATCTTTTTAGGTTCTTCAGAGCTTCCTATGTTATATTCTTCTATGTCGACCTCAGTAGATTCCATTTTTGGTTTTTTGGCCACATCGTTAAAATCAAACAACTCCTCTAGAGGTGCAAGCCCTCTGGGTATGGTGTCATTTTCACAGTGTAAGACTTCGATTTCTCTTGGGTCCATGTTCTCCCCTGTCTCAGCTCTGTATGAATGACCTATTAGGTTTAGATCTGTCCAAGATGGTGAATTTAGCTGTAGGTCTTGATTTTGGCGATATTCCCTTTCTATGTATTTTTTGGTTTCTTCAAATTCATTCCTAGATTGTAGGAAGTAATTAATTTGATCATCATCTTCGAATATTTGCCAATGGTCCATATTATCTGGTACCGTAGGGAGATATTTAACTTGACTAATATATTGCTCACTCAGACATGGTATTTGGCCATTACTTGCCGCAAAGGTGAGTTCATTTCCTAGGCTGTTTTGAATCCTAGGGATATAGGTGAGTTCATATTTCTCAAAGGTTTTAAGGATGTCCAAAGCTGCATTCCTATATTCTCTTAGTCTTGGATTCTTTGCCGAATATTCCCCTTTGATTTGCCTGATCACAAGCTCGGAATCTCCCTGGGCAGATACTTTCTTGGCACCTAAGTCCTTAAGTATGTGCAGACCAAGGAGAAGGGCTTCATATTCAGCAATGTTGTTAGTACACTGGAATTCTAATCTGAAAGAATAACCTTTACTAGTATTGTGTATCCAGATGCCAGCCCCTGAACCAGTTTTGCCACAAGAACCATAAAAAATTATACTCCAAAGAGCTTCTTTTTCATATGTGACACTAAGCTGTTTTTCAGGTTTCTTAGGGTTCTGATCATTAATTTCTTCATTTAGTAATGGTTGGGGACCTTCTTCATTTTCTTTTATTTGTTTGTTTATATTTCTTTCATTATATAAGATAAAAGAATCCAGATTGGAATGAATGGAATAAATAGGAGTATTGTTTGGCTTATCTCGGTTGCTAACCATGTATTTCATGTGAGTTTCTCGGTATAATCTCCTAGTTTGGTTGAAAACTGGGATGGTAGCGAATGACATATCCATTTGGAGACTACCTTGTATTTTGGCAGCCCATGTCCTTGATAGTAGCATTCCATACTTAGGAGGGATATCGGCTACTACTACGTCCATGACCAAGTTTTTCACTGGTAACTGTGTTAGAGCAAAATCTAGGTTTTTTATCAGACCTAAACATTTGACCTGACTTGAGTCAAAGGAATACAGGTTTTTGTAAGGTTGAGTTACTTCTAGTCCCAGGTTTTCCATGACCGCTCTAGGCATTAGGTTATGGGAGGCACCAGAATCTAACATGGCATTATGTAGTATCTTGTCCCATATGTTCAGACTTACATAGAAAGGGGAGACAGATCCCTCTTGGTATTGACCTTCTATCTTCGGGCCAAACAGGAGCTCAGGCTTGTCATCAGTTAGATTCAAAGTATCTGCCTCGCTTCCTATGTCAAAAACATTGAAGACTTGAGATCTATACCTATCTATAGTTATTGGTTCAGTAATGGGTATGGTAATTTTTATTTTGGAAATTTCCCCTTCGAAACTAAAAGGATATTGTGGTCTGGACATATTTGTTTCAGCTTTCTCGGACATGACTTTTTCTATGCTCTTAATTTGCTGACTTTGGTTCGGGATTTGGTTTGACACAGCCATCTCAGGGATTTTTGTATAGGTACTGGGAGTATTTGAGCCAGACTTGTTTGAATAGATTTATCTTTGTTTTGGTTAATTTTCTTGGTCATGATTGTGTTGCTATCCATAGCCTTTTTAGGGATGGTATCAGGGGTTTTAGTAATTTCAGGACTAACCTTTTTGGAGCGGTCTTGGTTTTTTCTACTTCTAAGGTTATACTGCCTGTGAGCTTCTATTATGGCATTTTGAAAATCTATGGCAGGGTCATCGAGATCTCCATAGTTGGTCTCATCTTGATTAGGAGAAAAGAACGCTTGTTCTTCTTCTGTGAGGTACACCTCACTCTCATTATCAGATCCTATGAGGTTTAAATGATGTTCATCAAGAGGTTCTGTATCCCTGTCATCCTCTTCTACGTAGTTTTCATTGAATGGTGGCCAAATTTGTTGGTCAGTTTCCCTTGGTCTGTTTTGAGGCGGCTCCCTCCTAAAATTTTGGTTTTGGTTTCTATTTGGAGGGTTTGGCTGGTTGTCTTTAACAGGGGCCTTTTCATCTATCCTTTCCCACATTTTGGCCATGGTTTTGACTAAATCATCTATTCTAGGATCTAGGGAAGGTGATGAAGTGGGGACCTCGTCTTTATATGTGACCTTTCTTTCTGACCTAGTCCTAGCCCTTTTTTCTGCTAAGTTGACATCTGCTTTTATGGCTATTTGTTGCATCTCCTCTAAGGTAGGCGGATCTTTGTCTCTCAGATGATATGTCATGTCCGGATCGAAACCCTCAGGGAATTTTTCCAAGGCTAAACCAAGTGGGGGTTTGAAATGAGGGGGAAGGGAGTTATACACACTGTTGAACCTAGTGCAGTAAGCTTGGACACTTTCCCCATTTTCCCGTTTTAGGTTGTTATATTTTGATAGGATTTGAATAGGGTTCCTTTGGACTTCCCACCTATTTCTGAAGATTTGATGTAGTTCCGGGATGTTGTGGATGCTGTTTGGAGTCAAGCTTTTGAACCATGTTTTGGGTTCACCACCCAGGCTTTGGGCGAATATTCTCATTCTGACGGTCTCGTCTTGTACCTCCAGGTATTCATAAGCATCAGTCATCCTACTTATATGCTGTTGAGGTGTGGTGGTGTCTTCTCCGATAAAGTGTGGGATTTTGTCTTGATATTTATTTGGGAGAGGAGCCAAAGGCGGTGGCGACACCAAAGGTGCGTACCAGGCTGCCATGACGGGAGCTAATGGATGATGTATAAGATGAGGACTAGTGGGATGAGATGAGGTGTTTTGAACAGTGGTGGTTTGGATAGGTGTAGCGGAGGAACTTGGACTAGTGATCTGGGTTTGAGAAGATCTGGGATGGTGGGAGCCAAAGTAATGGAGAAGCTGAAAGTCTGGGGGGGTGGAAGGTGAGGCTTCTCTACTATGACTGTGTGATTGGTCTAGGGTTTCAAGATCGTCAAAGTTTATCTTACTATGAGATCTGCTTCTGAAAAGAGTTTTTGACGACTCTAATTCAAAAGGTGAATCTAGTAGGATAGTGAGATGTTCAGGTACTGATCTTGTTTTACGGATGGATCTACCAGTAGCTATATGGTCAGTTTCGGAAGCTTGCCACATAATCTTCTCTGGGTCATCTACTATGATAGGGGGATTTGGGTCTGGATGGGATCTAGTGTTGATTCTTCATGAAGCCAGATTTTGGATCTAGAGTTTAGAGAGAATGGTATTGGTGATTGTTTGGATGAGTGGTCTCTCTAAAGTTCTACTAAGGTGAAGGATGGTCAAAAATAAAAGGGATGGACTAGTGGAGTCGCTAGGTGGAACTGGGTTGTTTTTGTGAAGATAGCTATGGTCCACCACCAGTAACTAATCTGGGAATGTTTTGGATTTTCTGAGTTTATGTGTAGCCTATGGTTTGTTAAAGTATCCTAGACTTGTTTCAACACTTTGCTAGGGTGATGAGAACAAAAAAAAAGTTTACTTTAAATGAGTTTATGGACTGCTTGCTTGTTTAAGTATCTAAAGGACTAAAGAGTCTATAAGAGTTTGCTAGACTGTTATGTACTCAGTGTCCCACCATCTCCCGCTATGTTAGTGAGCGATGGGATAGATAAATTTGATGGTAATCTAGAGTTCGATAAAATAGTAAGGCCTACTAGAGGCTAGTGGATTTGCCAGGTGGAACTTGGTTGTTTTGAGATATGTGTGTATGGTCCACCACCAATATTGACAAAAACCAATCTAAGGGAGTGTTTTGGGGTTTTTTGAGTTTTATGTGCCTATGAGGTTTGGAAGAGCTTCCTATAACTGACTCATCATTTTGCTAGGATGGTGAGACAACCAGATTCTACTATTCTAAGTTTGACTTGAGATCTAAGAGTTCCTAAGGGATACCTAGGATGTTTTGACTCAAATTCCCACCGTGATTGCCATTATGTTAGTGAGCAGTGGGATAAGTCAATCAAACAGTATTCTTAAAGGTCTCTAAAGATTAGGGAAACTAAGTTTGTTTAATACTCAGAGTCCCACAGTGATCGCCATTATGTTAGGTTCCCGTGATTTGGCTGATTGGCAAGGCAAATGACAGTGTAACATCAAACCAAGATTTGGAGCCCGAGGACCTAGCCTTCCTGGACTCAGAGAGGGCTCTCTCTATATGTGTAAATGAAATCTGTGTGTTTGCTTATTTGTGTTCTGATTTTAGGCTAGTTATGAAGTAAGTTTTTGATTTTTTTGTTTTTTGAGTTGTGAGGGATGAAACTGATCAAATATATAAAATAGATAACAAGATGTAGATTAACTGGGCTATGGGGTCAAAAGGTCAAGAAAGCTATTAGATGACGATACGAGGTTGTTGAAGGGCCGATTTGATTCAAGGTAGAAAGGATCGTTGGGAAAAATGGAGTAAATGGACATCAAGTTTGTGAACAACAAAGAGTTTCAAGCATCACTGGTTCAATAGATAACATAAACATGGTAAAGAAAACCCTTAATCATGCAAAATGTAACTATAAACTAATCAACACATAGAAACAAACATTCAAGCCATGCATAGAAGTATAAGACCCTCTAACTGTGGGAAATGGCTATCAGACTTTGGGAAAAACACATAAGACGGACTAACAACTCAAAACACTATGCTGGAACGCCTAAACACAGCACTTCAAGTTAGTGGGCACTTTGAACAACAAGATTTGCATAGTTTCAGGCAAAGGGCTAGATCGGGACTAGGCCTCCTTGGTTCAAACAAAATGATAATCTTAATCAGTCAAAGAGATAGTTTGATGGCTGGAACTATGGAAAGTCATAGGTAAGTAGGGCACACCATACATCCTACTCAACATGCATAGAACTATTAATGAAACTAGCAACAATATGCTCAAGTTGTTAAAGAGCAGTTAAGAATTCTTTAATGCAACTAAGGAAGAAGAAAACATAAAAGCTATGAAGATTCAGGAATTTTGAGATGCCTCCATGGGCATATCTCAAATTTAATCTCTACTGATCTATAGCAAGCAAGAAACATGTATCATGAATGAAAACTATAAGACAACAACAAAGCAAGAAACACTATACCATTCTACCATGTCATGGAATCCATCAACAATCCTTCATCATTCATCAAAAGCATCCAAGAGGCAGTCCAAAATCATAACACAAGTATGTTCTTCGAAGCTCATATGACCAATATATTGCTTCTTCTCTCAAGTTCAGCCTTGTTTACAATGAGAGACTTGTGGAATAAATAGGCCCAAGTGAGGAAAACCTCATGGTTCAACTTCCATCCTCATTGGCCTAATCAAAATATCTAAACTTGTCCTTGAGGCTTTGCAAAGCCCAAGGCACAAAAATATCTCATAAAATATCTAAAAATTGCTAAAAAGGGGAATTTAATTGACTTTGCATCATTTTCCAAGTGTAAAAATAGCTAAACGCACATTTGGAAAAAGCAGATTTTTGAGGTTCAAAAATTACAAAAATACTTCAAATTTATATCAGAAAAAGGTCCCCTGACTTGCCGGAAACATTTTGCAGCCTTCCTGATGTCGAAACAAAGCTCATGATAGCTCGTTGGAAATCTCTGAGTGTCTACTTTCCGGTACAACTAAAATTTCTCCAATCTAATGCCCAGAAGTCCTTCAAATCTGCACCTATGTGTAAAAAGCCAGAAAATTACAGTCTGCTGATAGACCGGGCAGAGTGTGCAAAATGCGAGCCTTTTTCGTTGTTTTGAAGGGGAAAATGATCCAAAAATGCTCTGAAAATTGCTGAGGACATGCTCATGAAATTATGGCATCTGATAGTACCATTCTCCTCCCTTGATGAATTCTCAAAATGAAATGGCGAATTTATGAGTTTTTGACGAAAAACCTAAAAATGCCAAAAAAACAAAAAGTTGTCGAAATGGGCCCAAAATTGGTATGCATGACCCTCAAGGGTCCTTAGCAACATGCTTCGAAGCTGAAGCAAAAATTTCAAGTGCTGATATGCCTTTCTTCTCTTTCCGTGTCGGGCGCTTCTCCTTTTCTTCCTTCAGTTTCTCTTGGGTGGCCTTTAGCTTGCGCCGGGCAAACTGATTCAACTTTTGATAGTGTTGTGTCATCTTCCTTTGCAGCTCCAGGTCTCTGTTTTCCTTTTCAAGCTTCATCTCCAAGTGTTTATTTCCTCTTTCTAGCCATGCCTCCTTGTTTTCTTCAATTTCTTGCTCAAGTAGGGCAGTGAGGGGAAAATATTGAAGCTGGGCCTGTTCTTCTTCCTTTTGCTTATCCAGAGCTCTTTTAAGCCCTATGGTTCTAGGCCTCTTCCGCCTAGGCTGCTCTTCTTCTTCATCTTCATCAAAATCACCGATGAGCTCCTCTATCCTTACTTGTGCTTTAGCAGCCTCTTTCTTGTATTTGATAGCTCGTGCCTCATGGACAGCCAAATGGACATTCATTTGTTTATTTTGGATCTCCAAAAAGTGATTGAAGGTCTTTGCCCGATGAAGGTCATTCTCCAATGCTTCAATTTGACCCTCACGATGGATTAGAAGGTTTTCAAGAATACAGGCTTCATTATCGCTGTCATCACTTTGGATTGGAATGACAGCCAATGCACCTCCATGTTTTTGACTTTCTCCAATCTTGCCTTTCCCTTTGCCCTTGAAAGCTAACCTTGCACTCTTCCTTCTTGGCATGCTAGTGGGAGACCCCTTTGGCGATTTTCTTTTGCTAGGGACAACTCTTGTCACTTTTGGAGTGGTAGCCTTAGGCCCTTTCTTTCTTGCTGTGCTGGGCTTTGTTCCTTTAGGAGAAGGAGACACAATTGCTTTACCCTTGTCAACTTCTTGAAACTACTGCTCTCCTTGAGGTTGTTGTGTGTCCTCTTTAAGTTGCTTCTGCCCCTCAATGTCATGATGCTGATCTGTCTCAAATTTTTGTTGCCCTTGATCATCAACTTTATGCTGCTATTGTGCTTGGATTTCCTGTTCATTTTGTGGCTCAAGCTGCTGCTCAAATTCCTGCCCAAGCTGTTGTTCATGACCTTCAATATCAAGCTGCTGCTCTTCCTCTTGTCCCTGCTATTCATTTTCACTGAGATGCTGCTGTTCAACACTCTTTTCCTCTTGCTCCTGCTGCTGCTCTTCATATGCAATTTGCTAGCCTTCACCCATCTCTTCTTGCTGTTCAGACTGCTACCCCTGTTTATCAACATCAACCTGCTATTGTGTTTCAACTTCATGCTCACTTTGTGGCTCAAGCTGCTGCCCTTGACCATCAAAATCATGTTGTTGGTCTTCATCAGTTTCCTCGTGTTTATCCTCTTCCTCTTCTACCTTTTCATGTCCTTCTTCCTCATGTTGTCCTGACTATTCTGTGGTGATCTTGAGCTTTCTAGGAGTAGGCCTACTGGACAAAGGTACAGGGCGATGAATATGCTGGGTGGGAGATATATGGACAGGAGGAACAGTAGAGAAATCTGGGTGACTGATAAAAAAATCCCATGGAACCTCTTTCTTCTCTAGCTGGTGTAGGATGATAATTTTGATCAGAGAATGATGGAAAAGGGAAGCTATTTGCAGAGATGGAGTCTTCTTCTGGATTGCGGATGCCATCTTCTCGATGCTTTTGTATAAAAAGTAAGGGAGATTTAGCTGCCTAGTTCTAGTGAAATGCATCAATAGTCAGACATGGTAGGCATAAACTCGAGTAAATCTCCCTTCACAAGTAAAGTACTTCATTATGACCTCATTAGAGGAGCATAGCTGTCAAGAAGATAAGAGAAAGGAAAAATAGTAGTGAAAGTATCTCTATGCTCGGGCTTGATGAAAGGCTTGTAGTCATCCAAGTCTAGATGGGCCTGTTTGAACCATTTTTCGCCATGATATGGAATTTTTGTAGCTTTAGACACTGACCTCGGGGAAAACTTGAAATCAAGGTCTACTACCTGGAAATTCTTTCTTTGGAACCTCAGGGCGCATAGGTGTGTCAAGGGCGAGAAACTTTTGACCTCCTGTACCTTCTGGCAAAAATCTAAACAACCTACCTCATGAAAGTTGAAAAGGATGGATGGATGCGCATTGACCTCCTCTGTAGAGATTGGCTCATATCTCTTATGTACACCACTTTTACTGTCTTGCCTGGGTGGCATTTTGGGCTAAATAAGCTCTTGAAACACCAAACAGTCTTACTGCCTTTAAACTATCTTCTTTGAACCAAACCCTGTCAATTCACTGTTTAGATAGAGAAAAATTGTCTTTGAATGACTTCAACAAGTTTCCTCACAATAAAAAACCCTTGCTCCTTTTAAAAAGTGGCCTTCTCACCTTTAATATGTATCTCAGCCAGCAGACCTCTTAACAAGGGACAATACAATGAAAAGGAGACAAACTGTTAGGTGAAAATGCTGTTTAGAGTGTCAAAATCGCCTTGCTTTGTGATGTTTGGAGCTCAAAAACCTGTTTTGTACCTTTGACCAATGGTGAACTTTCCAATCATCATAAACTTGCCTTTACCTAGTATGCCAATCACTCAGCAAACTCATATCTCATGTAATCAACCTTTAGTGTAAGCATACAGTCAATGCCACAGTTTATGTAACAAGGTGACAGAGTTTTGAAAAATGCTTCAAAAAGTTCAAAAAACCCTGTAAGAGTTTTCTCTTTTCAAATAATCAAGGCCCCTTATCAATGTAACACCTTTGTATTTGTAGAAAATTCCTTTGCCCTATATGAATATCAACTTATCAAATAAGCTGGAAAAACAAAAGACAGTCAAGCAGAATACTTAGTGAAAAACTGTCTTTTCTGTGGTTTATAGGGTTAACTTTGCCCTTTGGTGTTTTGAGAAATCAACACACCTTTGTTTTTTATTTATGAACAGAGTTTATTGCATTCAATTGATCATCATATTTTGCTCCAACAACACACTATTTTCTTCATAGCATGCAACTTTAATCAATTAAACACCATAACTACAGTCAATCACATTGGATTTACACAGTGAGCAGTCACTGTGTTTTAGGGGGCAAGGTGATAGAGTTTTGAGATGTTTTATGACATCACAAACACTCTCCTATCATTTAAACTATAAAAGACTCCTTTCACACAACTGCTCTCTCCACACTCTAGTGCTCCTTACACTAATCTGACCCACCACCTTCCAACTGTACATGGCAGTTTTCTCACAATTTCAAACAATGCATATGCTTGACAGCTTTGACCTTGTTTCACTAGGGTAGTGGGGCAAATTTATGGTTTTTTTTTAATAACAATACAACGCGCAAGCCTTTTGATGTTTCACCAGTCAACATGAACACATCATTTTGTTTTCACCCCAAAGCTTGAAATTGTGGCCTTCTAACCCTTATACCACTTAACAATATTTTGAAAAGCTAAGAAGGGCGCAATAAAATACCTTTACAAATCGATGGAAAACCTTTTGAAAAGCTCGAGAAACTTTTAGGAGTGACTTGGAGGTGTATGGAGATGTAAACAAGCGCGCGGCACTTTGTTCGAAGAAGAATGCCGCACAATAGCCAATCGGGTGGCCTGTCGAGTAGTGGTCGGGCGCTGTGTAACCCGCGGCTATAGGAGTGCCGTGCGCGGCTACAGGAGCGCCGCACACGCGTGTTGAGTAGTTTAAAAAACCTGCCCAAGAGCGTCGCGCACTCTGCTAGGAGTGCCGCGCGTTGCAAGCAATCTCAAACTTGTTAAAAACTCTGTAAACTAATTTGAAAATTTGTCTTTCGGCCTTGGGAACTGCAAATGGATACTTACTCATGCTTGGGGGACCTCAAAATGATTTGGCCATGGTTTTAATCCCCTTTAAAAAGTGTAAAGGCCAACGGGCTTTTGTCATTTTAGAAATGAAAAAATGAAAACCAACTCCTTGGTTAGCCTTTGTAAAGGTTTTTTTTTTTTTTTTTAAAGGTTTTACTTTTTTGCAATGCTGCCTTGGTGTACCCTTTGAAACTCGAAAACATGTTGACTGCGTTTGAGAGGTGCCCACCCTTTTTGAAATGAATTTGGCAACAAAGTTTTCATGCCTTTAAACAATGCTAACATGTATCAACCCCTTTATAGAAAGAAAATATAGTTTGAAAGGTCAAAACTCTATTCATTTATGCATATAGGTTTGAAAGGTGATTCCTGTCAATTTTGTCTCTTTGGTGATAGTTTAACACAGAAATTACAACTTTGAATAATACCCCGATGACCTATAGACCATCCTTTTCCACTTGTTAACACTTTTGGTGACATTCATTATGTAAAATCCATTCCGAATCTGTTTGAAAACTGCTTTGTCATTTTGAAAGGAGATGGCTTGTCTTTTTAGCTTGCTTTGTCAGTTTCTGTCTCCAGGTGTTTCTTCAACCTCTTTCCCACTGTAGGTACCAAAATTTTCTGCATTTATTTGGATTTTGCCATGGTTTATTGATCAAGAGGGGCGCTACTTTTCACTATACTTTCTCTATTCAGAAAATGTTACCATGATGTCTTTGTCCATTTGAATAATGAAACCTATGTTTGTTTCAAACTTTCCAACATATTGACAGTAGGTCAAAGCATCTCTTTGCCTATCATGAACAATAGTTTCAATGGTCGTGTATCTTGATGACATAAACCTAGATTGTCTGTGTCAGCTGTTGTAGCATTTTTGAAAAGGCACCTGTTCATGAATGGAGCTGCTTTCAAGAAAGACATGCCCGATTAGCTTGGCATGTTGTCCCAGGGTTTTTAAAACTCGGATCATAACCAGTTTCTGTCTTTGTGTTGAGGAGGCAAGTATAAAAGATGTGGAATAACTTCTGGCATATTTCATAGCTACCAAGGCTTTTAGTAGCCATCTTCTTCCTAATGAAATTCTGAAAACACCAACCTACTGCATCTGAAGAAAATACCTGTCTTTGTGGTGGAGTGTAGATCGCAACACCTGTACCTGCACTGGTGCTTTGAATGATATCAAGATGTCTTACATCTAAGGCTGTGTACTACTTGCTTGCCTTTTCTTTATGTTCATCCAGAAACCATGGACTGTATTTCACATTTCAACAGGAACAAAAGAACACACAGGGTTCTTTTTACTGGAGTATTTTCCTGCTCAAGACTGATTGGAGCTATTCATATTAACACCCCTGCAGAGATATTTGTTATGATAGCTTTGATTAAAGGAGTCATTTTTTGATGCGCCCTGATGATGACTGAAACTTCAAATGATTCTCTTTCTTAGGACATAAGACCTGTTGGGAAAAATACTGAGAGGGGGGGTGAATCAGTATTTAGGACTTACTGAAAATTTTTACTTTTTCTTACTTCAAAACCCAAATGCTACTTTCCTGAATCCAACTTGCGTATACACGCGGATCACTTTAATAAAACATGCATATGTCCAGAGATTTATTATGCAGATAATTCTTCACTTATATCATTCCATCATTCATTCATTAGATGTTCAATAAACAGTAAACATGTGCAGTAAGAACAGAACAAATCATCACACATAAGCAACACACATGAACACCAGGATTTTAGGTGGAAACCCAAGTCGGGAGAAAACCACCGCTGTCGTTGTCTCAGCCTTCAATATTTTATTATAAAGAAAACCTCTTACAACATATGTCACGTTGTACTTATACCAAGACGCAGCACCCACCTGCGCTCACACCAGCCCTCTCCCTATGACACCCACCGCTTCTCGTTTTTATCAAATTCTCTCCTGGAAGGGAGCTACGACCCCCTGCTCTCGTTTACCAGCCTCACCTGGAAGGGAGCTACAACCCCCTGACTGATGGCTACAACCCTCAGCACCTCTATGGACCACGTTTCATCAATTTTCAGACTGGATCACACAGCCGCAACCCCAGACTTTAGAAAATGTATGCATTCGACATCCCGTTTGACTTTCTGGATAAAAATTCTTCAACAGACATGCGTTATCTCTTCATTGATTCTTCTATTTAATGA
Source organism: Pinus albicaulis (assembly GCA_034641835.2). Classification (NCBI taxonomy): domain Eukaryota; kingdom Viridiplantae; phylum Streptophyta; class Pinopsida; order Pinales; family Pinaceae; genus Pinus; species Pinus albicaulis. The sequence continues at coordinate 53,207 of JAXQQM020072002.1, read as the reverse complement.
ATCCCAGATTCATTCTTTCGATGGGTGCAACATGGACTCAGAATTATCAGTTAAGCACGTCGTCTATCCATACAGATATTCCTTAGAAGAATTCGCTCTTCTTCCGCGCTGGGCTCTCTCACCTCTATCGCTTTTGAATAATGATCTTTTCCCTTTATATAGTTCTCGCCTTTCTCAATACCATGAGTCTAAGACCACTCAACCGCTAATGGTATTCCTTTGTCAATATTCCCTTTAGTTTATCCCCAGGGCTCTTCAATTTATTTTTAATTTATTTCATTCAAACGAGGAAATTCAAATTATCTATGTGCGCCAAGCCTTTAACCCAAAGATTAACCCTTCGGATTTTATAAACAATATCCAATGCTTTTCCATATGCAAGTGTCTTGTTGATGTGGCGAGTTCCGCAAGCGGAACAGCCATACATCTCAATCGCGTTGTATTAATAATTGTGCCAATCCAATTTGAAACCCCAATCTTTGTCTCCGCCATATAATATTATAAACATTAACGTGCCACTGACCCATAACCTTTCAGGTTCTTCAAATAATATTCAATCTTCGACTCTGGGCCTGCATCGCAGTTGGCGGATCGGTGGTGTTAAACAAAACTTGTGATTGCGATTGATCAACCGGACGCGATGACCACATAAAACATAGCTCATAGCGCAATCGGGTCCGCCCCTTCAATCGCAGCATATTACAAACGGTATGTGATCAATCGGAAAGTTCTGATTGCGATTAAGATCCTGTACATGATTGAATCTATTAATTCCATCGTATAACACCATCGGGTCTGCCAATTTCAATGTGCAATCGGACCCAAAACATAAGCGCTTCCGATTGCGATTGGGAACTCAGTTGCGATTTGCCATAAACTAAGGCATATAACTTGATCGGGTCCGGCCTTTGATCAGAGCACATAACAAAACTCCGCCGAATAAACCTTGCGATTCAAGACGTGCGATTTCATTAAAACATCGCCACGTGGTCAAGTGGACCCACGGGCCTCGGCTGTTAGTGGGGGCGATTTATAATGTAACATTTGGTTGTATTGAGTACAACCGTTCCACTATGGAACACTGCCACATCCACAAGACATTTTTATGTTTCATTTGCGTTGCGATTTGCGATTGCGATTGGATTGCATCGCATCGCAGGACTCCATATCAACATAACACTACTTCACCAAAATAAACTTGCGATTCTGATTTAGAGCTTAAGTGGTGGGGACCACTTGTCCCGCCAAATCAGAAATAAAATACTTCTGCCTGTTTAATTCAATTTTTATTCATTTTGGTTGTTGAGGGCTTAAACGCCCGAAATGACTGTCTTGAATGACTCTGCTCCTCCATAAATTAAATCTATGGGAATATCTTCGTTCCACTGTTAAGACGACTTTGCCCATCACCTGTTAATTCTCCTTCAATGCACTGCTTATCTCTGTAAATGTATTCTTCCTTTGAGCTTTGTTGCTAATCGTTGATCTCTGCAATTCTGTTGTTCTTCTGTTGCCCATGCCTTTGCTCCATCCTTTGCCATCAATGACAATATTCCAACAATCTCCCCCTTTGGCATTGATGGCAATACTCTTCCTCTGATGACCTTAGAATCCTTTGTTGCTTTTCCTCCCCCTTTGACATCAATGGCAAAGAGTTTGATCAAGAAGCCATGCTCCCCCTGAGATCATGCTGCATCTTCATAATATGTGTCAAGCAATCATCCATGTGGTCCAATATCATCAAGATCTTCAAGATTTAACATGATGTAACATATGTAGGGAAAAGGTCTCAACCATAGTAACAAAGTTTGCATGAACTATTCTTATCTCTGAATCATAAGACTTCCAATTTCATCCAACAGATAAACTTGAGCAAGCAGTAAACAGCGCTCATTCAAAGTCTCATCATAATAAACCATGTATCAAGCCATCATCATTTGAGCATGACTATCACAATAACCAAAGAATAAGAAATCATAGTGCCAACAATGCAATCGTTAGTATTCAAACTGTTGCTCCCCCTGAACCAGTGCTCCTGTTCCTCAGCTGTCATCCCAATTCTCTTATCATTAATGAATACGCTATTGTTTCTGCTGGAACTCGCGTGTATACGTGACTTTTTTTTTTGTCATCTAACCCGCGTATGGAAAGTGAAGCATAGAAATTTTCACATTCCTTCATCTCCCCCCGAACTTGACCTTCCTGTACCTGTCTTCTTCATATCAGATGCTCTGTCAGAAATACATATAACCAGAATAATCAAATCAACCATGAGAATCATCATACATTGCTCCCCCTGTGATGATAAATCCCCATAATGTATCTCACATTACTTTTGTAGTCATTCAGAGAAGTAAGCTTCAGAAGCGGATGACTACAGTAGGGTCAATATTCCCTACGTTTCTGATCGATCCTCCATCTTTTTCCAGATTTGTTTGAACTTTCTAATCGTGTGCTGGAAATTGTCCACTTTCTCAGATCTGTTCATTCTGCATTCCTTTTCTACATGTCCATACTTGTTACAAGCATAACATCTCATGTGGCCAGAGAAGTAAGCATAAGGATCATAGTGTGTTTCTCTTTTCTTCCTCCTATTCCAATCAGCTGCTTTGTGACCATACTTGTTGCATGAAAAACAATATCCCTTGAAGCTACCAGAGTACCTTTCTGAATAGAATCTGTTTGATAGTGACTGAAATGATCTGCTTCTGCAATTTTCAGCAACATGCCCATACTTATGAAATTTAAAGCATTCCACATTAATGAATGATTACCTTTGAGAATTCATGATTGTTGGTTGAATTTTTTTTTCTTTCAACACTTCAGATTTTGTATTGACTTCCTTTGAATTATTAGCATTTCCTTGTGAACTAGATTCTCCTTTGACAGTTTCATGAAAACCAAGACCAAGTTTAATAAAGGGAGACCTTTGATTACTCAGAATATTTTCAAGAATCTTAGTACTATCTTGAAACCTCAAAAGTTTAACCTTTTCTTCTAATTTACCTTTGAAAATTTTTACCTCCACCTCCAAGACTTGGCATTGCTTTTTCATGCTTTCTTCTTTCCTTCTTCCGTCTTCTACTTGATCATTCAGATTTAGAATTTCTTCTTTCAACCCATTGCCTTGTTCTTCAAAATTTTGTAAGAGTTCTTCATTCTTCTTCTTTGATGCTTCGAGATTTATTTTCAGAGATATGTTTTCTGCTTCAAGTCCTGCATTCTTCTTATTTGATTTATCCAAGTTTTCTTTGAGGGAAATGATTTTTGCTTCAAGACCTTTCTTTTCAAATGATTGCAGAGGTTCCTCATTCTTCTTACTTGATGCTTCAAGATCTGCTTGTAGAGAGATGATCCCAGCTTCAAGACCTTCATTCTTCCTTTTTGATATTTCGAGATCTGCATTTAGATCGTTAATTTTTGCTTCTAGTCTTTTCATTCGATTGGATGCATAAGCATGAAACCTTTGATATTTGTCTATAGATTCACTCTCCTTAGATGATTTTTGCCGATCTTCATCTTTAATTTTGACAGCTTATTCTAGATCCATACTGTTACTTTCACTATCTTTACCTTTGCATATACAGGTAAGTGAAATACAAGAACAACGATCAATACCTATTTCATCTCCTTCAATTTCTGCTATACATGATTTCTGAGGTATCTCCTTTCCTTGGGTAACCTTCTTCTTTTGCTTATTTTCCACGAGCACTTGTAGAGCTTGGTTAGAATCTTCTTCATATTCACTGGACACTTCATCATCATCTTCATTTGCATAATAAATCTTCCTCTTTTCAAATTGTTTCCCTTTGAATCTTCCAGTACCTAGTTGGAGTTTTCTCACAAAATTCGCTTCTTCTTCTTCGGATATATAGCTGGATTCTTTGACAACTTCCTTTTTTTTTCCTTTTGCAGATGCCTTAAAAGCAGATTCTTTGATTTGAGAAGGACCTCCTTGTCTCATTTCAAAAGCAGTCAGAATACCATGTAATTGAACAATAGTAAGAGTTTGTAGATCTTGCCTTTCTTCAATAGCTGAAACTTTAGAGTCAAATTTTGAAGTCAAGGATCTTAAGACTTTTTCCACCAGAGTAGTATCGGTTATGGTTTCACCCAAATTTCTCATTCGATTTACAATATCATCTAGATGAAGAAAGAAACTAGCAATACTTTCATCACTATGCATCCTTAAATTTTCATATTCAATTCTGAGAGTTTGGAGTTTTTCACTTTTTACCTTTGTATCTCCTTCATAGCTCAGAATGATTTTGTCCCATATTTCTTTTGCTGAATTTAGCTACATCACTTTAGAAAATTCTGGTTCAGACATGCTTCCTAATAAAACATTCACTGCTTTGGCATTGATTTCATACTTCTTCCTTTCTGCCGCATCAGTAGGAATACTTGCCGGATATTGATAACCTTCTTCCACGATTGCCCATACTTCTGCACCAAGACTTTGCAGATATGCTTTTGTTCGTACCTTCCAGAATATCATATTTCTTCCATTAAATAGAGGTGGCTTTATAGACATTACTCCTTCATGACTTCCCATTATGACGGATCTCCTTCAAGTGATCAAGCTTCTGCAGAAGGACCCGCTCTGATACCAATTGTTGGGAAAAATACTGAGAGGGGGGGTGAATCAGTATTTAGGACTTACTGAAATTTTTTACTTTTTCTTATTTCAAAACCCAAATGCTACTTTCCTGAATCCAACTCGCGTATACACGTGGATCACTTTAATAAAACATGCATATGTCCAGAGTTCTTATTATGCAGATAATTCTTCACTTATATCATTCCATCATTCATTCATTAGATGTTCAATAAACAGTAAACAAGTGCAGTAAGAATACAACAAATCATCACACATAAGCAACACTCATGAACACCAGGATTTTAGGTGGAAACCCAAGTCGGGAGAAAACCACCGCTGCCGTTGTCTCAGCCTTCAATATTTTATTATAAAGAAAACCTCTTACAACATATGTGCTGGCGCAGACTTATACCAGCACACAGGCACCCACCTGTGCTCGTTTACCAGCCTCTCCTGGAAGGGAGCACCGACCCCCTGCTCTCATTTACCAGCATCTCTTGGAAGGGAGCTACGACCCCCTGCTCTCGTTTACCAGCCTCACCTAGAAGGGAGCTACAACCCCCTGACTGAAGGCTACAACCCTCAACACCTCTATGGACCAAGTTTCATCAATTTTCAGACTGGATCACACAGCCACAACCCCAGACTTTAGAAAATGTATGCATTCGACATCCCGTTTGACTTTCTGGATAAAAATTCTTCAACACACATGCGTTAGCTCTTCATTGATTCTTCTATTTAATGAATCCCAGATTCATTCTTTCGATGGGTGCAACATGGACTCAGAATTATCAGTTAAGCACGTCATCTGTCCATACAGATATTCCTTAGAAGAATTTGCTCTTCTTCTGCGCTGGGCTCTCTCACCTCTATCGCTTTCGAATAATGATCTTTTCCCTTTGCCCATAAAACATGGCTCATAGCGCAATCGAGTCCGCCCCTTCAATCGCAGCATATTACAAACGGTATGCGATCAATCGGAAAGTTCTGATTGCGATTAAGATCCCGGACGCGATTGAATCTATTAATTCCATCGTATAACACCATCGGGTCTGCCAATTTCAATGTGCAATCGGACCCAACACTTTAGCGCTTCCGATTGCGATTGGGAACTCGGATTCGATTTTCCATAAATTGAGGTATATAACTTGATCGGGTCTGGCCTTTGATCAGAGCACATAACAAAACTCCGCCGATTAAACCTTGCGATTCAAGACGTGCGATTTCATTAAATCATCGCCACGTGGTCAAGTGGACCCACGGGCCTCGGATGTTGGTGGGGGCGATTTATAATGTAACATTTGGTTGTATTGAGTACAACCGTTCCACTATGGAACACTGCCACATCCACAAGAAATTTTTATGTTTCATTTGCATTGCGATTTGCGATTGTGATTGGATTGCATCGCATCACAGGAATCCATATCAACAAGACACTACTTCACCAAAATAAACTTGCGATTCTGATTTAGAGCTTAAGTGGTGGGGACCACTTGTCCCGCCAAATCAGAAATAAAATACTTCCGCCTGTTTAATTCAATTTTTATTCATTTTGGTTGTTGAGGGCTTAAACGCCCGAAATGACTGTCTTGAATGACTCTGCTCCTCCATAAATTAAATCTACGGGAATATCTTCGTTCCACTGTTAAGACGGCTCTGCCCATCACCTGTTAATTCTCCTTCAATGCACTGCTTATCTCTGTAAATGTATTCTTCCTTTGAGCTTTGCTGTTGATCGTTGATCTCTGCAATTCTGCAGTTCTTCTGTTGCCCATGCCTTTGCTCCATCCTTTGCCATCAATGACAATATTCCAAGAATCTCCCCCTTTGGCATTGATGGCAATACTCTTCCTCTGATGACCTTAGACTCCTTTGTTTCTTTTCCTCCCCCTTTGACATCAATGGCAAAGAGTTTGATCAAGAAGCCATGCTCCCCCTGAGATCATGCTGCATCTTCATAATATGTGTCAAGCAATCATCCATGTGGTCCAATATCATCAAGATCTTCAAGATTTAACATGATGTAACATATGTAGGGAAAAGGTCTCAACCATAGTAACAAACTCTGCATGAACTATTCTTATCTCTGAATCATAAGACTTCCAATTTCATCCAACAGATAAACTTCAGCAAGCAGTAAACAGGGCTCATTCAAAGTCTCATCATAATAAACCATGTATCAAGCCATCATCATTTGAGCATGACTATCACAATAACCAAAGAATAAGTAGTCATAGTGCCAACAATGCAATCATTAGTATTCAAACTGTTGCTCCCCCTGAACCAGTGCTCCTGTTCCTCAGCTGTCATCCCAATTCTCTTATCATTAATGAATACGCTACTGTTTCTGCTGGAACTCGCGTGTATACGCGACTTTTTTTTTTGTCATCTAACCTGCGTATGGAAAGTGAAGCATAGAAATTTTCACATTCCTTCATCTCGCCCCGAACTTGACCTTTCTGTACCTGTCTTATTCATATCAAATGCTCTGTCAGAAATACATATAACCAGAATAATCAAATCAACCATGAGAATCATCATACATTGCTCCCCCTGTGATGATACATCCCCATAATGTATCTCACATTACTTCTGCAGTCATTCAGAGAAGTAAGCTTCAGAAGCGGATGACTGCAGTAGGGTCAATATTCCCTACGTTTCTGATCGATCCTCCATCTTTTTCTAGATTTGTTTGAACTTTCTAATCGTGTGCTGGAAATTGTCCACTTTCTTAGATCTGTTCATTCTGCATTCCTTTTCTACATGTCCATACTTGTTACAAGCATAAAATCTCATGTGGCCAGAGAAGTAAGCATAAGGATCATAGTGTGTTTCTTTGTTCTTCCTCCTATTGCAATCAACTGCTTTGTGACCATACTTGTTGCATGAAAAACAATATCCCTTGAAGCTACCAGAGTACCTTTCTAAATAGAATCTATTTGATAGTGACTGAAATGATCTGCTTCTGCAATTTGCTGCAACATGCCCATACTTATGACATTTAAAGCATTCCACATTAATGAATGATTTCCTTTGAGAATTCATGATTGTTGGTTGACTTTTTGTTTCTTTCAACACTTCAGATTTTGTATTGACTTCCTTTGAATTATTAGCATTTCCTTGTGAACGAGATTCTCCTTTGACAGTTTCATGAAAACCAAGACCAATTTTAATAGAGGGAGACCTTTGATTACTCAGAATATTGTCAAGAATCTTAGTACTATCTTGAAACCTCAAAAGTTTAACCTGTTGGGGTTTCCATGTTTTGGCCAGATTGGCAAGACCAAAAGATGAGACAACATCAGAACCACTTTGGGGCCCTAGGATCTAGCCCTCCTGGACCCGGAGAGGGATCTCTCCAATAAACAAAGAATGATTTATCTTTGACTCAATTGAGATGTGAGCTAGTTATGAAGCACGAAGGGGTTTGAATGATTTTGTTGAAGGTTTTCCGGGTTGGTTAGGAGATCACAGACTGGGAAAGCAATGGGAAGAAAGGAACAAAACAGCAGGAGGCTTCAGCAAGGAGAATGGGCCAAGACCGTGCCATCCATTGGGCTATGGAGTCATGAAAGGAAAATTACGTGCATCCACTAGCCAAGGCTTTCAAAGGGCAAGTCATCTACACTAAAGGATCTTTTTAGTTAGATGATGGGGTGGAACATTAAGGAGAGAAAGTGGAGGAAGGAAAGACGACCAATTTTCTATCTATAGATCAGGTCAGAGGTCATTTAACTCCAAACCTGCTTGGACATACTCAAAGGCTGCTCTCAGAGAGACAAAGGGGCAGCTTATAGATCAGACCAGAGGTCATTTAACTCCAGGTCTGCTTTAGCAACCCCAAGGGAAAGACAGAGATAAGATTACAGAGAAACATCTAAGAGGCAAACCCCCAAGTTCATACATCAGCCAGCAGGCAATAACATCCACTGCACTGGTTAAACCCATGAATTCACTCTTAGATAGCACATGGAGCAGAAAACATAAAGGTAGGGAGAGCAGACAGCATAGGGCACCTAACAAGGGTGAATCCTATACCATTATTCTGATGCCTACCAGAAGAACATGAAACAATATGAAAATATATCCATGAGGAGGCAGAAACACATCACCAATAGTAATAGACCAGGATCCTGTGAAATGTGCTTTGATTAATTGATGCAAAACCAGTCATGTACAATATGGCTCAATGGCTGTTACAGCCCAGACTTTCTCCTCCCAGCCTACTACATACAAACTACTCTGCAACTTCCTCCCAAGACTGTTCTAACAGTCACCAATGAATCCCTCTAACAACAGATGCCCAGCAAGGCAACAACAACCTTTACAATTCATTCTCAGGGATTTTATAGGAGAAGAGGAAGAGACAGAGGTAGATAAACAAATAAATGAGACTCATCAAGGCAGTAAGGCGGAAGCGTTCACGCCCATGCTGCTTAACGGTTGAATGTAGCGCTGTATGTACTCTGTAATCTGTCTGGGGAGATCTCTGTCAGGCCGAAATTGACCTCGGATGTTTCTTTGGAGTCCTTTCGGCGCCTGGAGCTCTGTGCTGCCACTCTGAAATAAATGAACTGGATGGAAGTCTGCGATTTCTCCATACCTCCATTACTGCTGCTCAGACAATCTTTAATGAAGCTCCTGTCTGTGCATTTAATTTCCCTGGGCTCGAGAGGCATGGAGAACGTTGTAGGAATGGCGTACATATGGAGAAGAGTACTCTGCTGTTAGGTGGCGCAGTTATGGCTCGCTAGTGCGCTCTTAGTCTTCCAACTGTGCCTTGATCCTTTGACTACGGGATTAACGTTAGTTATATCAGCAATAGTCGTTAACCCCTTTTAAATCCTACTTCTGCTGCTTCGCTGGGCGGCTGAAATGGCCTCTCTATGCTAATCCGCACAGTGGAAGGAACTGTCAAACCAGGCGGTGATGGCGGAATAATGCTGTGGAGGCGGAGGAATGGTGGCGGAAATGATAGCGCGGCGGTGGTGTTTGAACAACAGGATGATTTATGAACAGCGGGCGAACCAGCATGAAACATAAGACCTTTGATGAAAAACATAAAAATTTGGTTAACAATGGAAATATAAGGAACTCAGACAAAATGTAATGAAATGCGAGGGGAAAGATCGTACGTGGTGAGGCGCAATGTGGTGGAAGGCGATTAAACCTGAACCGTCCGATCTGGGAGGAACGGACGGCCACGATCCAATTGTACCAACGCAATCGGAGGTCAGAGCGGGGAGCAATCACAATGCACAACAAGAATGTTCCGATTGCGATTGGGGAGATGCTGCGATTAAACACCAACCGTCAGATCTGGGATCAGATCGACGGTCCACATCTAATCGGAGGGAGATGGAGAGAGGTGACGAGCAATGATGCGATCGGCGTAGAGCCGTTGGATCGACCAGGAGACGGACGGCTACGATTAAATCGAGAGACGGGAGGGAGGACCTGCGATTGCAGTCGGAGCGGCAGGTGCGATTAGCGCAGGACCGTTGATCTGCGCGAGGGATCAACGGTGGGAGATGCGATCGGAGGAGCGGGAGAAGGGCTTGCGATCAATTGGAGGTCGGGCGCGGAGAGTTGCGATTAGCGGACGACCGTTGGATCTCCGCGGAAGATCAACGATGCAGAACGCTCCGCGGGACTTATGTGTTAAACGAATCACATTGGGACTTTTGAATATAACAAAGGAGTTGTGCACCCGCCCGACTTCCGATTGCAATTGGCCCCCAAGGCTTAAGTGCTTGGTCTTGGGGAAGGGTCACGTGGGGAAGTGGTTAAGGGACTGGTGGAAAGGGGCTAGGCCTATAACAAGGTCGGAATATGGGTTTTTTAGCCCATTTAAATGGATTTTAAAGGGTTTGAAGGGGAACGATAGAGGAATAAAGGGGAGAAGAGGCCAATCAACGGTTAGGGGAGGAAACTAAAGGGGATTTTGGGAGGATTTAAAGGGTAAGAAGGGAAATAGAAGGGGAAAACAAGGGGGATGAAAAGGGGCCAATTGGGGGATAAATAAGAAGGAAAAATGGGCCTTTGGGCATTTCTTCATCAGCAAAGAGGCTTTATAAGGGAAATCAGCAAAGGGAAAACTATCAAAGGATAAAAGACACATGGAGGCTTCAAGGAGACTATGTTTTCGGAGGAACTGCATTCCTTGAAGACTCAACAATGACTTAGCCCCCTATTTGCTTGTCAAAAATTTATAGGGGGGCTAACAATGGCTCCACATGGGGATGACTTCTGCTTGAAGGAGCCAAGAAACCAGAAGATGATCTCTTGGTGTAGGCCAGGTGCCTGCTGCTTGAACCATCCTTTTCTTCACTGATTTTAGCTGCCACAACTCATGAAGACAACATATCAGCAGTAAAATTATTCCAAACAACTACCTACCCACACTATAGTCCTATCATTTTTCTTCTTGGGTGCATTTGGACCTGCAAACCCTTTACATCATTAATTTTTACAAACAGGGAAAAAATAAACCTATTCTACTTCTACCCTTATTACTCCATGAGACCAGATTAGGCTGTTGGTCTCATATGTTTCTCTACCTACACTACTACCTGCTAGGATTAGACTGTCTAGCAGGTTTCTTCTCTACATTCTAAGACGGAAAATGAAATAACTACCTACATGCCCATAGACTGAGCTTTATTAAGCTTTCCTACCTACCCTACTCTAACTGGAATATTTACAAGCTAGCTTACAAACATTGTCTTTCAATGTAACCAGTCCATCAAGTGATCCCATGGCTGGTCCTTCTTGCTCAACTCCTTGAGCATGCTGGATAGGCAGGGTAGCTCCCACTCTTTTTGTTCAAAAAAAGCAGCTTTGAAAAATTTGCTTCCTGTCTGCAACATGTTGCTCAAAAAGACCTTTGATCCTTCTTCATATGTTTGCAGGAAAAGTGCATAAGGATCATGGAAAGATACCTGGCTGCAAATGTCTGGCAGGCTGGCTTCAACCAGGATCTCTTCTTCTTCCACTGGATCAAGAAGAAGACTCTCTTGGAGTAGAGTGTCTCCTTCATCTTCTAAACTGGAGGACTCATCGTATATTGGGGTTGAGTCCTCTCGGAGCTCTGATATGTTCTGCTCTGAGGTGCAGGGCTCCGTGAAAAGATCCATGTGTTCTTGAGCAGGGGTGTATTCCTTTGCTTCCTCTTTTTCAAGAGTAAGATCCTTGCTTTCATCGTGCTTAAGAACCTCTTCTTTGCTTTCCTCCTCATCTTCTAAAAGGAAAGACTGCTGGCGTCCGATCTCATGACACTCATCACTGATGCTTTCATAACTTTCCCCAACAGTGTCATAGATAGGCGGACTTAACCAAGTCCACCATTCTGAGCGCGCGGCAGGTCTTTCTTCGTCCTGATCCACAGAGGAGTCCCCTGAATCTGAATAATCAAAATCAACTAATGACTGAGCAGGAGCTTGTGTTCTATAGAAGATTTCAGAGGGAGGCTGCTGATTTAATATCCGTTCAATCTCTTCTTCTGTCAAAAGAGGGGTTTCCCTTTCGTCAGGGACAGAAGAACAACAATCCTCTTCCTCTTGTGTAGGCTGATTTGGAGGCGTGATGTTTACTTGAGCCTCTTCTTCCATATCATATTCTGCCTCTTCTATGCGGTCTTCTGTTTCTTCAAGGCAGCTTTCCCTATCAGCCTTTGCTAATAGGTCCTGATATTCTTTGGTCAGTGTATCACAAGGCATAGGTAAGCAACCAGGCAATTCCTGATTGCTTTCCTCTTCATCCTCTACAGATTCCCGAGCATCATACATGTCTTGCTCATCTTCTAGATCTTGAGTTTGTTCTTGCTCTAAAGGAGACATAGGCTGTTCTAAATAATCATCATCTGCGTTCATATTAGCCATGTATGTCTCCAACACTTGACCCAACATTTCTGTTACTCTGCATGCTTTATTATACAGAGCATTATACTTTGTATCTCTGTCCATGTTTGGATCTTATTTTTGCAAAGAAGGCTACTCAACCAGTTCAGTGTTCTTCACCAGTGGAGTCATCAGGTCTTTGGATCATAGGGAGTGTGGAGTCGCCAAGTGGATGAATTTGACTGTTTGGAGCAGGCTGCTGTCCACCATCAGCAATGAGAAAGCCAATCTAAAGGCAAAGTGGTCCTTGACTCCCAAATTTTCCCCAGCGGAGTCGCCATTATGTTGGGGTTCCCATGTTTTGGCCAGATTGGCAAGACCAAAAGATGAGACAACATCAAAACCACTTTGGGGCCCTAGGATCTAGCCCTCCTGGACCCGGAGAGGGATCTCTCCAATAAAAAAAGAATGATTTATCTTTGAAGCTCGAATTGAGATATTAGGCTAGTTATGAAGCACGAAGGGGGGTTTTGAATGATTTGGTTGGAGGGTTGCTGGGTTGGTCACGAGATCATGAACTGAGAAAGCAGTGGGAGGAAAGGAACAAAACAACAGGCTGTTTCAGCAGAGAGGATGGGCCAAGACCGTGCCATCCATTGGGCTATGGAGTCATGATAGGAAAATTACTTACATCCACTAGCCAAGGCTTCCAGAGGGCAAGTCATCTAAACTAAAGGATCTTTTTAGTTAGATGATGGGATGGAACATTAAGGAGGAAAGTGAAAGAAGGAAAGACAACCAAATTTCTGTCTATAGATCAGGTCAGAGGTCATTTAACTCCAGACCTGCTTGGACATACTCAAAGGCAGCTCTCAAAGAGACATAGGGGCTGCTTATAGATCAGACCAGAGGTCATTTAACTCCAGGTCTTCTTTATCAACTCCAAGGGAAAAACAGAGATAAGATTACAAAGAAACATCTAAGAGGCAAACCCCCAAGTTCATACATCAGCCAGCAGGCAATAACATCCGCTGCGCTGGTTAAACCCATGAATTAACTCTTAGATAGGACATTTAAGCAGAAAACATAAAGGTAGGGAGAGCAGACAGCATAGGGCACCTAACAAGGGTGAATCCTATACCATTATTCTGATGCCTACCAGAAGAACATGAAACAATTTGAAAATGTAATAAACAGAGTTAAGAAACACATCACCAATAGTAATAGACCAGGATCCTGTGAAATGTGCTTTGATTAATTGATGCAAAACCAGTCATGTACAATATGGCTCAATGGTATTCTGACTTGAGACTTTCTCTCCGACCTATTACATGAAACTCCTACTGTAGCATCCCAGTGTTAAAGTGCCAACAAATCCCCTCCCTAGCAATGGTGGCCCACATTAGGGCAACAACAACCTTTACAATTCGTTCTCAGGGATTTTATAGGAGAAGAGGAAGAGACAGAGGTAGATAAACAAATAAATGAGACTCATCAAGGTAGTAAGGCAGAAGCGTTCACGCCCATGCTGCTTAACGGTTGAATGCAGCGCTGTATGTACTCTGTAATCTGTCTGGGGAGATCTCTGTCAGGATGAAATTGACCTCGGATGTTTCTTTGGAGTCCTTTCGGCGCTTGGAGCTCTGTGCTGCCACTTTGAAATAAATGAACTGGATGGAAGTCTGCGATTTCTCCATACCTCCATTACTGCTGCTCAGACAATCTTTAATGAAGCTCCTATCTGTGCATTTAATTTCCCTGGGCTCGAGAGGCATGGAGAACGCTGTAGGAATGGCGTACATCTGGAGAAGAGTACTCTGCTATTAGGTGGCGTAGTTATGGCTCGCTGGTGCGATTTTAGTCTTCCAACTGTGCCTTGATCCTTTGACTACGGGATTAACGTTAGTTATATCAGCAATAGTCGTTAACCCCTTTTAAATCCTGCTTCTGCTGCTTCGCTGGCCGGCTGAAATGGCCTCTCTGTGCTAATCCGCACAGTGGAAGTAACTATCAAACTAGGCGGTGATGGCGGAATAATGCTGTGGAGGCAGAGGAATGGTGGCGGAAATGATAGCGCAGTGGTGGTGTTTGAACAACAGGATGATTTATGAACAGCGGGCGAACCAGCATGAAACATAAGACCTTTGATGAAAAACATAAAACTTTGGTTAACAATGGAAATACAAGGAACTTAGACGAAATGTAATGAAATGCGAGGGAAAAGATCGTACGTGGTGAGGCCCAATGTGGTGGAAGGCGATTAAACCTGAACCATCCGATCTGGGAGGAATGGACGGCCACGATCCAATCGCACCAGTGCAATCAGAGGTCGGAGCGGGGAGCAATCGCAATGCACAACAAGAATGTTCCAATTGCGATTGGGGAGATGTTGCGATTAAACACCAACCGTCAGATCTGGGATCAGATCGACGGTCCACATCTAATCGGAGGGAGATGGAGAGAGGTGACGAGCGATGATGCGATCGGCGTAGAGCCATTGGATCGACCGGGAGACGGACGGCTACGATTAAATCGGGAGACGGGAGGGAAGACCTGCGATTGCAGTCGGAGCGGCAGGTGCGATTAGCGCAGGACCGTTGATCTGCGCGAGGGATCAACGGTGGGAGATACGATCGGAAGAGCGGGAGAAGGGCTTGCGATCAATCAGAGGTCGGACGTGGAGAGTTGTGATTAGCGGACGGCTGTTGGATCTCCGCGGAAGATCAACTGTGCGGAACGCTCCGCGGGACTTATGTGTTAAACGAATCGCATCGAGACTTTTGAATATAACAAAGGAGTTGTGCACCCGCCCGACTTCCGATTGCGATTGGCCCCCAAGGCTTAAGCGCTTGGTCCTGGGGAAGGGTCACGTGGGGAAGTGGTTAAGGGACTGGCGGAAAGGGGCTAGGCCTATAACAAGGTCGGAATATGGGTTTTTTAGCCCATTTAAATGGATTTTAAAGGGTTTGAAGGGGAACGATAGAGGAATAAAGGGGAGAAGAGGCCAATCAACGGTTATGGGAGGAAACTAAAGAGGATTTTGGGGGGATTTAAAGGGTAAGAAGGGAAATAGAAGGGGAAAACAAGGGGGATGAAAAGGGGCCAATTGGGGGATAAATAAGAAGGAAAAAGGGGCCTTTGGGCATTTCTTCACATCGGCGAGAGAGGCTTTATAGGGGAAATCAGCAGAGGGGAAACTATCAAAGGATAAAAGACACATGGAGGCTTCAAGGAGACTGTGTTTTCGGAGGAAATGCATTCCTTGAAGACTCAACAATGACTTAGCCCCCTATTTTCTTGTCAAAAATTTATAGGGGGGCTAACATAACCTTTTGTTCTAATTTACCTTTGAGAATGTTTACCTCCACCTCCAAGACTTGGCATTGCTTTTTCATGCTTTCTTCTTTCCTTCTTCCGTCTTCTACTTGATCATTCAGATTTAGAATTTCTTCTTTCAACCCATTGCCTTGTTCTTCAAAAGTTTGTAAGAGTTCTTCATTCTTCTTCTTCGATGCTTCGAGATTTATTTTCAGAGATATGTTTTCTGCTTCAAGTCCTGCATTCTTCTTATTTGATTTATCCAGGTTTTCTTTGAGGGAAATGATTTCTGCTTCAAGTCCTTTCTTTTCAAATGATTGTAGAGGTTCCTCATTCTTCTTACTTGATGCTTCAAGATCTGCTTGTACAGAGATGATCCCAGCTTCAAGACCTTCATTCTTCCTTTTTGATATTTCGAGATCTGCATTTAGATCGTTAATTTTTTCTTCTAGTCTTTTCATTCGATTGGATGCATAAGCATGAAAGCTTTGATATTTGTCTATAGATTCACTCTCCTTAGATGATTTTTGCTGATCTTCATCTTTAATCTTGACAGCTTCTTCTAGATCCATACTGTTACTTTCACTATCTTTACCTTTGCATATACAGGTAAGTGAAATACAAGAACAACGATCAATACCTGTTTCATCTCCTTCAATTTCTGCTATACATGATTTTTGAGGTATCTCCTTTCCTTGAGTAACCTTCTTCTTTTGCTTCTTTGCCATGAGCACTTGTAGAGCTTGGTCAGAATCTTCTTCATCTTCACTGGACACTTCATCATCATCTTCATTTGCATAATAAATCTTCCTCTTTTCAAATTGTTTCCCTTTGAATCTTCCAGTACCTAGTTGGAGTTTTCTCACAGAATTCGCTTCTTCTTCTTCGGATATATAGCTGGATTCTTTGACAACTTCCTTTTCTTTTCCTTTTGTAGATGCCTTAAAAACAACTTCTTTGATTTGAGAAGGACCTCCTTGTCTCATTTCAAAAGCAGTCAGAATACCATGTAATTGAACAATAGTAAGAGTTTGCAGATCTTGCCTTTCTTCAATAGCTGAAACTTTAGAGTCAAATTTTGAAGTCAAGGATCCTAAGACTTTTTCCACCAGAGTAGTATCAGTTATGGTTTCACCCAAATTTCTCATTCTATTTAAGTATTCATCACAAACCGAAAAAGCTTTAATACTTTCATCACTATGCATGTAGAAATTTTCATATTCAATTCTAAGAGTTTGGAGTTTTGCACTTTTTACCTTTGTATCTCCTTCATAGCTTCGAATGATTTTGTCCCATATTTCTTTTGCTAAATTTAGCTGCATCTCTTTAGCAAATTCTGGTTCAGACATGCTTCCTAATAAAACAATGACTGCTTCAGAATTGATTTCATATTTCTTCCTTTGTGCTGCATCAGTAGGAATAATTGCCGGATACTGATAACCTTCTTCCACGATTGCCCATACCTCTGCACCAAGACTTTGTAAATATGTTTTTTTTCATATCTTCCAGAATAACAAATTACTTCCATTGAATAGAGGTGGCTTTATAGACATCACTCCTTCTTGACTTCCCATTGTGACGGATCTCCTTCAAGCGATCAAGCTTCTACAAAAGAACCCGCTTTGATACCAATTGTTGGGAAAAATACTGAGAGGGGGGGGGGGGGGTGGTGAATCAGTATTTACTGCATATTCAAAAATTTTACTTTTCTTGCTTCTAAAACTCATACGCTATTTTCATGAAACAGACTTGCGTATATACGCGGATACCCTTTAAGAAACTCGCGTATACACAGATATCTAATTATGTCATTAGATCTTCACTTAAATCATTCATAATTCATTCATTAGATGTTCAATAACTTGATAAACATGTACGATGAAGCAGGAACAAATCATCACAAGCAACACCCATGAACACCAGGATTTTGGGTAGGAAGCAAGTTGGGGAGAAAACCACCTTTAAGCATTTGTCTCAACCTTCAATATTTTATTATAAAGAAAACCTCTTACAACATATGTGCTGGCACAGACTTATACCAGCACGCACGCACCCACCTGTGCTCGTTTACCAGCCTCTCCTGGAAGGGAGCACTGACCCCCTGCTCTTGTTTACCAGCCTCTCCTGGAAGGGAGCTACGACCCCCTGCTCTCATTTACCAGCCTCACCTGGAAGGGAGCTACAACCCCCTGACTAAAGGCTACAACCCTCAGCACCTCTATGGACCACGTTTCATCAATTTTCAGACTGGATCACACAGCCACAACCCCAGACTTTAGAAAATGTATGCATTCGACATCCCGTTTGACTTTCTGGATAAAAATTCTTCAACAGACATGTGTTAGCTCTTCATTGATTCTTCTATTTAATGAATCCCAGATTCATTCTTTCGATGGGTGAAACATGGACTCAGAATTATCAGTTAAGCACGTCGTCTGTCCATACAAATATTCCTTAGAAGAATTCGCTCTTCTTCCGCGTTGGGCTCTCTCACCTCTATCTCTTTCAAATAATGATATTTTCTCTTTATATAGTTCTCGCCTTTATCAATACCATGAGTCTAAGACCACTCAACCGCTAATGGTATTCCTTTGTCAATATTCCCTTTAGTTTATCCCCGGGGCTCTTCAATTTCTTTTTAATTTATTTCATTCAAACGAGGAAATTCAAATTATCTATGTGTGCCAAGTCTTTAAACCAAAGATTAGCCCTTCAGATTTTATAAAAAATATCCAATGCTTTTCCATATGCAAGTGTCTTGTTGATGTGGTGAGTTCCGCAAGCGGAACAACCATACATCTCAATCATGTTGTATTAATAATTGTGCCAATCCAATTTGAAACCCCAATCTTTGTCTCTGCCATATAATATTATAAACATTAACGTGCCACTGACCCATAACCTTTCAGGTTCTTCAAATAATATTCAATCTTCGACTCTGGGCCCACATCGCAGTTGGCGGATCGGCGGTTTCAAACAAAAATTGTGATTGCGATTGATCAACTGGACGCGATGACCACATAAAACATGGCTCATAGCGCAATCGGGTCCGCCCCTTCAATCGCAGCATATTACAAACGGTATGCGATCAATCGGAAAGTTCCGATTGCGATTAAGATCCCGGATGCGATTGAATCTATTAATTCCATCGTATAACACCATCGGGTCTGCCAATTTCAATGCGCAATCGGACCCAACACTTAAGCGCTTCCGATTGCGATTGGGAACTCAGATGCGATTTTCCATAAACTGAGGCATATAACTTGATCGGGTCCGGCCTTTGATCAGAGCACATAACAAAACTCCGCCGATTAAACCTTGCGATTCAAGACGTGCGATTTCATTAAAACATCACCACGTGGTCAAGTGGAACCACGGGCCTCGGTTGTGTGTGGGGGCGATTTATAATGTAACATTTGGTTGTATTGAGTACAACCGTTCCACTATGGAACACTGCCACATCCACGAGACATTTTTATGTTTCATTTGCATTGCGATTTGCGATTGCGATTGGATTGCATCGCATCACAGGACTCCATATCAACAAGACACTACTTCACCAAAATAAACTTGTGATTCTAATTTAGAGCTTAAGTGGTGGGGACCACTTGTCCCGCCAAATCAGAAATAAAATACTTCCGCCTGTTTAATTCAATCTTTATTCATTTTGGTTGTTGAGGGCTTAAACGCCCGAAATGACTGTCTTGAATGACTCTGCTCCTCCATAAATTAAATCTATGGGAATATCTTCGTTCCACTGTTAAGACGGCTCTGCCCATCACCTGTTAATTCTCCTTCAATGCACTGCTTATCTCTGTAAATGTATTCTTCCTTTGAGCTTTGCTGCTGATCGTTGATCTCTGCAATTCTGTTGTTCTTATGTTGCCCATGCCTTTGCTCCATCCTTTGCCATCAATGACAATATTCCAACAATCTCCCCCTTTGGCATTGATGGCAATACTCTTCCTCTGATGACCTTAGACTCCTTTGTTGCTTTTCCTCCCCCTTTGACATCAATGGAAAAGAGTTTGATCAAGAAGCCATGCTCCCCCTGAGATCATGCTGCATCTTCATAATATGTGTCAAGCAATCATCCATGTGGTCCAATATCATCAAGATCTTCAAGATTTAACATGATGTAACATATGTAGGGAAAAGGTCTCAACCATAGTAACAAACTCTGCATGAACTATTCTTATCTCTGAATCATAAGACTTCCAATTCATCCAACAGATAAACTTTAGCAAGCAGTAAACAGGGCTCATTCAAAGTCTCATCATAATAAACCATGTATCAAGCCATCATCATTTGAGCATGAGTATCACAATAACCAAAGAATAAGTAGTCATAGTGCCAACAATGCAATCGTTAGTATTCAAACTGCTGCTCCCCCTGAACCAGTGCTCCTGTTCCTCAGCTGTCATCCCAATTCTCTTATCATTAATGAATACGCTACTGTTTCTGCTGGAACTCGCGTGTATACGCGACTTTTTTTTTTGTCATCTAACCCGCGTATGGAAAGTGAAGCATAGAAATTTTCACATTCCTTCATCTTGCCCTGAACTTGACCTTCCTGTACCTGTCGTCTTCATATCAGATGCTCTGTCAGAAATACATATAACCAGAATAATCAAATCAACCATGAGAATCATCATACATTGCTCCCCCTGTGATGATACATCCCCATAATGTATCTCACATTACTTCTGCAGTCATTCAGAGAAGTAAGCTTCAGAAGCGGATGACTGTAGTAGGGTCAATATTCCCAACGTTTCTGATCGGTCCTCCATCTTTTTCTAGATTTGTTTGAACTTTCTATTTGTGTGCTGGAAGTTATCCAATTTCTCATATCTGTTCATCCTGCATTCCTTTTCCACATGACCATACTTATTACAAGCATAACATCTCATGTGACTAGAGAAGTAAGCATAAGGATCATAGTGTGTTTCTCTGTTCTTCCTCCTATTGCAATCAGCTGCTTTGTGACCATACTTGTTGCATGAAAAACAATATCCCTTGAAGCTACCAGAGTACCTTTCTGAATAGAATCTGTTTGATAGTGACTGAAATGATCTGCTTCTGAAATTTGCTGCAACATGCCCATACTTATGACATTTAAAGCATTCCACATTAATGAATGATTTCCTTTCAGAATTCATGATTTTTGGTTGACTTTTTGTTTCTTTCAACACTTCAGATTTTGTATTGACTTCCTTTGAATTATTAGCATTTCCTTGTGAACTAGATTCTCCTTTGACAGTTTCATGAAAACCAAGACCAATTTTAATAGAGGGAGACCTTTGATTACTCAGAATATTGTCAAGAATCTTAGTACTATCTTGAAACCTCAAAAGTTTAACCTTTTGTTCTAATTTACCTTTGAGAATGTTTACCTCCACCTCCAAGACTTGGCATTTATTTTTCATGCTTTCTTCTTTCCTTCTTCCGTCTTCTACTTGATCATTCAGATTTGGAATTTCTTCTTTCAACCCATTTCCTTGTTCTTCAAAATTTTGTAAGAGTTCTTCATTCTTCTTCTTCGATGCTTCGAGATTTATTTTCAAAGATATGTTTTCTGCTTCAAGTCCTGCATTCTTCTTATTTGATTTATCTAGGTTTTCTTTGAGGGAAATGATTTCTGCTTCAAAACCTTTCTTTTCAAATGATTGTAGAGGTTCCTCATTCTTCTTACTTGATGCTTCAAGATCTACTTGTAGAGAGATGATCCCAGCTTCAATACCTTCATTCTTCCTTTTTGATATTTCGAGATCTGCATTTAGATCGTTAATTTTTTCTTCTAGTCTTTTCATTCGATTGGATGCATAAGCATGAAAGCTTTGATATTTGTCTATAGATTCACTCTCCTTAGATGATTTTTGCTGATCTTCATCTTTAATCTTGACAGCTTCTTCTAGATCCATACTGTTACTTTCACTATCTTTACATTTGCATATACAGGTAAGTGAAATACAAGAACAACGATCAATACATGTTTCATCTCCTTCAATTTCTGCTATACATGATTTCTGAGGTATCTCCTTTCCTTGAGTAACCTTCTTCTTTTGCTTCTTTGCCATGAGCAGTTGTAGAGCTTGGTCAGAATCTTCTTCATCTTCACTGGACACTTCATCAACATCTTCATTTGGATAATAACTCTTCCTCTTTTCAAATTGTTTCCCTTTGAATATTCCAGTACCTAGTTGGAGTTTTCTCTCAAAATACGCTTCTTCTTCTTCGGATATATAGCTGGATTCTTTGACAACTTCCTTTTCTTTTCCTTTTGCAGATGCCTTAAAATCATCTTCTTTGATTTGAGAAGGACCTCCTTGTCTCATTTAAAAAGCAGTTAGAATACCATGTAATTGAACAATAGTAAGAGTTTGTAGATCTTGCCTTTCTTCAATAGCTGAAACTTTAGAGTCAAATTTTGAAGTCAAGGATCTTAAGACTTTTTCCACCAGAGTAGTATCGGTTATGGTTTCACCCAAATTTCTCATTCTATTTACAATATCATCTAGACGAAGAAAGAAACTGGCAATACTTTCATCACTATGCATCCTTAAATTTTCATATTCAATTCTTAGAGTTTGGATTTTTGCACTTTTTACCTTTGTATCTCCTTCATAGCTCAGAATGATTTTGTCCCATATTTATTTTGCTGAATTTAGCTGCATCACTTTAGCAAATCCTGGTTCAGACATGCTTCCTAATAAGACATTCACTGCTTTGGCATTGATCTCATACTTCTTCCTTTCTGCCGCATCAGTAGGAATACTTGCCGGATATTGATAACCTTCTTCCACGATTGCCCATACTTTTGCACCAATACTTTGTAGATATGCTTTTGTTCGTACCTTCCAGAATATCAGATTGCTTCCATTGAATAGAGGTGGCTTTATAGACATTACTCCTTCATGACTTCCCATTGCGACGGATCTCCTTCAAGTGATCAAGCTTCTGTAGAAGGACCCGCTCTGATACCAATTGTTGGGAAAAATACTGAGAGGGGGGGTGAATCAGTTTTTAGGACTTACTGAAAATTTTTACTTTTTCTTACTTCAAAACCCAAATGCTACTTTCCTGAATCCAACTCGCGTATACACGCGGATCACTTTAATAAAACATGTGTATGTCTAGAGATATTATTATGCAGATAATTCTTCACTTATATCATTCCATCATTCATTCATTAGATGTTCAATAAACAGTAAACATGTGCAGTAAGAACAGAACAAATCATCACACATAAGCAACACACATGAACACCAGGATTTTAGGTGGAAACCAAGTCGGGAGAAAACCACCGCTGTCGTCGTCTCTGTCTTCAATATTTTATTATAAAGAAAACATCTATAAATATGCTTATAAGCCATGACTTATGTCAGGCACTATACACCCACTCTTATCGTTACCAAACCTCTCCCCCGGAAGGGAGCACCGACCTCCTCGCTCTTCTCTTACTCGGCCCTCTCCCGGACTAACTCCTCGGGAGCTACGACCCCCTGCTCTCGTTTACCAGCCTCACCTAGAAGGGAGCTACAACCCCCTGACTGAAGGCTACAACCCTCAGCACCTCTATGGACCACGTTTCATCAATTTTTATACTGGATCACACAACCGCAACCCCAGACTTTAGAAAATGTATGCATTCGACATCCCGTTTGACTTTCTGGATAAAAATTCTTCAACAGACATGTGTTAGCTCTTCATTTATTCTTCTATTTAATGAATCCCAGATTCATTCTTTCGATGGGTGCAACATGGACTCAGAATTATCAGTTAAGCACGTTGTCTGTCCATACAGATATTCCTTAGAAGAATTCTCTCTTCTTCCACGCTGGGCTCTCTCACCTCTATCACTTTCGAATAATGATCGTTGCCCTTTATATAGTTCTCGCCTTTCTCAATACCATGAGTCTAAGACCACTCAACCACTAATGGTATTCCTTTGTCAATATTCCCTTTAGTTTATCCCTGGGGCTCTTCAATTTCTTTTTAATTTATTTCATTCAAACGAGGAAATTCAAATTATCTATGTGCGCCAAGCCTTTAACCCAAAGATTAACCCTTCGGATTTTATAAACAATATCCAATGCTTTTCCATATGCAAGTGTCTTTTTGATGTGGTGAGTTCCGCAAGCGGAAAAACCATACATATCAATCGCGTTGTATTAATAATTGTGCCAATCCAATTTGAAACCCCAATCTTTGTCTCCGCCATATAATATTATAAACATTGACGTGCCACTGACCCATAACCTTTCAGGTTCTTAAAATAATATTCAATCTTCGACTCTGGGCCCACATCACAGTTGGCAGATCGACGATGTCAAACAAAACTTGTGATGGCGATTGATCAACCGGACGCGATGACCACATAAAACATGGCTCATAGCGCAATCGGGTCCGCCCCTTCAATCGCAGCATATTACAAACGGTATGCGATCAATCGGAAAGTTCCGATTGTGATTAAGATCCTGGACGTGATTGATTCTATTAATTCCATCGTATAACACCATCGGGTCTGCCAATTTCAATGTGCAATCGAACCCAACACTTAAGCGCTTCCGATTGCGATTGGGAACTCGGATGCGATTTGCCATAAACTGAGGCATATAACTTGATCAGGGCTGGCCTTTGATCGGAGCACATAGCAAAACTCCGCCGATTAAACCTTGCGATTCAAGACGTGTGATTTAATTAAAACAGCGCCACGTGGTCAAGTGGACCCATGGGCCTCTGCTGTTGGTGGGGGCGATTTATAATGTAACATTTGGTTGTATTGAGTACAACCGTTCCACTATGGAACACTGCCACATCCACAAGACATTTTTATGTTTCATTTGCATTGCGATTGGATCGCATCGCAACGCAGGACTCCATATCAAAAAGACACTACTTCACCAAAATAAACTTGCGATTCTGATTTAGAGCTTAAGCGGTGGGGACCACTTGTCCCGCCAAATCAGAAATAAAATACTTCTGCCTGTTTAATTCAATTTTTATTCATTTTGGTTGTTGAGGGCTTAAACTCCCGAAATGACTATCTTGAATGACTCTGCTCCTCCATAAATTAAATCTATGGGAATATCTTCGTTCCACTGTTAAGACGGCTCTGCCCATCACCTGTTAATTCTCCTTCAATGCACTGCTTATCTCTGTAAATGTATTCTTCCTTTGAGCTTTGCTGCTGATCGTTGATCTCTGCAATTCTGTTGTTCTTCTGTTGCCCATGCCTTTGCTCCATCCTTTGCCATCAATGACAATATTCCAACAAGACCAAAAAACTCTGTTTTCTTTTGTCTTGCACATTTCAGATCTTAGCCCTGTTTTGATCATCACTTTCACTCAGAAACCTAGAGTCACTGTTTTATTGTCTAGTAAAAAAAAAACCTGTGCTTATAGTAAGTTTTGCAATCCTTGAAGTCAATATTGGCCATCGCCCTCTGCTTGTAGATGAAGGAGGCGCCTTAACCCTCTGCTTGTAGATGAAGGAGGTTCTTGGCCATGATAAATTACTAGTTTTCTTGACAGTGTTGTCTTTCTTCTACTGTGATTTCATGCTGAATGGAAGCTGCAAGGTCTTGATGAGTAACTCCTTGCCCTGCAGATGCATCTCAGGCTCATGTTTACATTAAGAAGCAGTTGTTCTTCTAAATGTGGATTCAATAATTTTCTCCTGAGATGATGATATATTTCCTGTCTTTGTAAAATCCATAAAACATTGTAAAAAACCTAATAATCAGCTTGAGATTGTGGTCTATGCAGTGATGAGACTTAGGGGTGTGTAAGTGGCGCGACTTGGGGCTGTGATCAATTTCATTTGCAGAGTGGGAGGTCTGTCATGATTGGTCTATAGCAGATGGAGGTTTTTGGCCTTTTGATGGTTGCCAAGGGTAAAATGCCTTAAAGCGCCACTTCCTCACTTAGGGGAGGCTTTTGAAACAGACTTTGATCGTCCTTTTAGAGCTGGTGGGCAAACTAGTAGGGCTAAAGCTAGATAGGATAGTGATAATGAGGTTTAAAGTAGGAGGGCGAAAAAAGTTTCATGAGGGTTTTCTAGATGGAAAATTGACATATGGAAATCAGCTTCTAGAAAACTCAACTATGGATCTAGTCATCACTAACAAGTGAAAAATACAGATGACTAACAGATCTGTCGATCTGGAGAGATCGATGACGGAGATTGAAACTCGGCTGCACGAGGGCCTGGCTAAACGGCGAGCAGGTTAGAAGATCGACAACCGTCGGATGGGAGGGCCCAGATCGGACGGTGGAAGTGGATTCCGCTGCGTGGTTATGGTACGAAAATTAACGCGCGAAATGATTTGGTGGTGAGGCGGTTTTGGAATAGTGTCAGGGACACGTGTCGGCCAGCGTATGGAATCGCTGGCCGAAGGGAGAAAACCACCAATCGGCGGAGGGTGGTGCGGAAATAATACTGGTGGTTTTTTTTTGGAATCAGCGCGGGAAAAGGGGGTCCACCAGACAAGCTGCGTTCCGCTCCATCAGATCTGTGGAGTATATCGAAGGCCTAGGCTGAATGACGCAGTAACCCACGTGACTTTAATATTTCACGTTAAAACTTTATAAAATGAGTTTTTTTTTTCAAATTTTCAAAGGAAAATGGACGGAGAAAGGTTTTATTTTCGGTTTAGCACCTAATGACTGAGTATTTGGTCCCGGTGCTCAGGTATATGAGGGAAAAAGCCAGGATTTTAGCCTGAGGGGGCTAAAAGCCTTAACATCATATATAAAATGTGCATTTTATAGGTTTTTTCAATGTTTTCAAAGGGAAATCAAGGTTCGGACAAGGTCAAAAAGTGAGTTTTTAACCTTAGGGAACGGACTTTATGAAGGGATAAAGGGAAAACATATGTTTTTATGGGGTTTTTATGGAAAAAAAGAAAAATGGAGAATGATGTAAGTTGGAAGAAAGGGAGAGGAAAAAAGGGGAATGCAGCAGTATTTGACTTGGATTTTTGTAGGATATCAGAGGTTTTTGAAGTATGAACAACAGTATGGGATATGGACAGAGGGAAAAGGCTGGAGGGCTTGTAGAGACTTCAAGAGCCAACAATTTTTAGAGTTGAAATTTGTTCCTTGGAGGCTCCCAAAAGTTTTTAGCCACCTTTTGGTATAACAAAATATCATGGGTGGCTAACAGGTAGTCCGAAGTAACTCTGCAGATATTCTTTGCATTGAAGTCCCTGGCAGAAGCAACTTCTTTGGCTGTGTCGAGGCAAAAATATGATCCTAATCAATAAATTCAACTCCTGATTGAATCCTTTGAGGCATAGGTTGCGCCGTGGTGGTTGAGGAATCAATTTGCCTCAGATATGGCGGTGGAGGCATTCTGTTTGATAAACACTTTTAGGTTTTCCTTTTAAACTGTGTTTTAGGCTAGGGATTAGGCTTCTGATAGTCATCTTAGCCGTAATCTCTTCCAATCTGTCCATTAAACCCCCGCTTGGATCCTTTCCTGCGACTGATACTCTTTATATGTGATTTCTTGGTTGTTTTCCAGGTTTAACAGGGGTGTATAGCAGCAAAGTCTCATGAAACCTCATTGAAAATAAAGTACTACACCCCGTGGATAATGTCCCTAAGGTACTCGACAGGCAGAGGATCGTCATCCTCGTCCCACGAAATTTCTCCATTAAAATCGGAAAAAACCTTAAACCTGCACAAAACAAACAAAATGAGGAAATCTTGCATTTATATGGGTAGATCTGCATCGGAGAGCGTGCAGAGGAGTGGGGCAATCTGAGCCATCGATTGCACTATGATCGACGGTCGAGAGCAATCGGGAAAGTCAGCGGTGGAGGGAGCTTGACTGGGCTACGGAATCAGGTATTTGAATGTGAGCCGTCGATCTGCAGAGATCGACGACGGAGATGGGTTTTAAGTTGCGCCGGGGCCTAGCTAAAATGCATGCAACTTGGTTAAAGGGCAGGTGACTCCAACGAAGGACAGTCGTTGGATGCGGAGGTCTTAATCTAACGACTATCTTTGATTCCACTGGGTGGCCTTCGTCCGATGGATAATGTGCGGGGAAATGGCTTTATGCAGCGATTTTGGAATGGTACAAAGGACACGTGTCAAGAGGCGTGTGGAATCGCTGGGCATCGGACCAAAACAACCTTTGCCCGAAGAGTGGTGCGGAATAAAACGTGGTTTTGGAAAACAACGCGGGGAATGGCGGGGTCCACAGGGCAAGTAGCGCTCCGCGCTGTCGGATCTGCAGAGCAGATCGACGGCTGAGATGAACTGCGGGGGGCCAAGGTGTATGGACACGAGACTTTTGGAGCAACCCCCCATAGTGAATGGCAACCGTTAGATTAAGTCTTCACCCATCCCGAGGAGTCAACTACGGGGGCACCAAGGTTTGACCCTATGGATAGAGTAAAGCCCCCCGCAAGGGAAACGCTTCGGTCACGGCGTCGGGTCACATGGAGAGAAAAAGGTGGTAGGGGCTTAGCCTGAGGGGCTTAAGTCTAGCGGATAGAAAATGTGCATTTTCTATGGTTTTTAAAGGGAAATGAGGGTTTCGGAAAGGCCAAGAGTGAGTCTTAGACCTTTAGGAAATGAATTTAAATGAAGGAAAAGGAGGAATCATGAAGTTGAGGGGTTTTCAAGGGAGATGGAGAAAAGGAACTGAGATTAGATTTAGAGAAGGGAGGGGAAAAGGGGTCCTTTGCAGCAGTACTTTGGCTTTAGAAATCAGCAGGATTTCTAAGTTCTGAATGGAAACAGTAGTGAATATTAACCAAGGATAGGAAATTATCAAAAAGTCTTCAAGTATCAGCAATTTTAATCATGAAATTGTTTCTTGAAGGCTATCCAACATTATTTAGCCACCATTTGATATGACAGAATTTTATGGGTGGCTAACAGGCGGAAGGTGATTAGTTTTGGACCATCGATCCTAGATCTAATGGATGGTTGAGATCAAGTTGGAGGGTCGCAATCAGGGGGGGGGGGGGGTGACACATTATCAAAGTTCTGATTGCGATTGGGAGCGAGGATGCGATTGAGCGTCAGCCGTTGAACTTGGATCAAGATGAATGGCATGGATTGATTCGGTGGGGAGAACAGGAAGGAGGGGGATAAATCTAAACCATTGGATCTTAGAGGAATGGATGGCTTCTATCGAATCAGGGGGAGAAATGGGCGGAATCGACAGTCTGATGGACGGTGGTGCGATTAGATCCTGACCGTTGGATCTGGACTAATGAATAGTCAAGACTTGATTGGGAAATCACAATCGCAAATTGCAAAAGGTGGCAGCGATTAGGAAATACGATTGAGATTGGAGCCAAAAGCGAGGACCGTTGAATCTAGAAGGGGATGGATGGCTGTGATTTGATCAGGAGATCGCAATCGAGGGGAGCGGAAGGGTCTCACAGGAGGAGTTGCGATCGGTGCTAAGCCGTCGATTTCCGAACAGATGGACGACTGTGGTTGAGTTAGGAAATCACAATCGGGGGGAATAGAGGTGACACATTACATAAGTTCTGATTGCAATTGGGTGGGGAGTGCGATTAGCGCTCAATCGTCGGATCAGAATAGCAGATCAATGGTGTGGATCACCTCGCGGGTCTTCATAACAAAACACAATCGCATCAGAGTTTTTGTTTTTAACAAAGGAATGCGTCGGTCTGCAAGCTGCGAATGCGATTAGCGCTCGGACCGTTAGCGCTTGGTCCTGGGTGCCGGTTACGTGGGGAAGTGGTTCAGGGGCTGGCGGAGAAGGGGCTAGGCCCTATTATAAGTTGGAAAGTGGGTTTTCGGGCCCTTTTTAATGAATTTTAATAATGGGAAAGGGTAATGGTAAGGGAAAAAAGGGGAATTTGGCCAAACAAAGGTTAAAGGTAGAATTTAAAGGGGATATTGGGGAGATTTAGGAGGACTAAGGGAGAAATTTCGGGATGAAAATAGGGACTTTGAAAAGAGGAAAAAAGGCATAAAATGGGACATTCTACAGGGATACAAGGGGTAAATAGAGTCCTTTTGGAGCAAAATTTTTATCATCAGTAAGGCTTATTGACTCAAGAACAACAGGGGAAACAGTCAAAAGGCAAGGAACATGTAAAGGCTTCAAGGATGATGTGTTTTCAAGAGAAATGCATTCCTTGAAGGCTCATAAAACAAATTGGCCCCTTGCTTGCTTGTCAAGGAATTTATAAGGGGCTAATAGGCTCCACTCCAAACAATGTGAGGTCTAATTGAGACTTGAGATCATGGATATCCATTTGGTTGACGAATGTCAAACATTTTCAACAAAAAGTTAATGGGAATCCAAAGAAGGATAATGGAAGGTGGTGTGAGTTCCAAAAAATCCCTTGGCACCACAATGAGAAATTGTACTTGAAACAATAATTTTTGGTTGATTTTAAAGAAAAAAAAAGACGCTAGCTTAGACTCAGATTTAAAATAGCATAATTGAAATTTTTTAATCAATACATAAACCAATGCTAACATCACAACTTTGAAGATCCAACCAAAAGAGTTAGAGGAGCGTAGGGAGGGCGAGTGCCTCTTCCATTCACATATATGGGTGAAGGGGACCCCACTACATTTCATTGTTGGTAGTGGGAGCTAAAATAACCTTATCTTAACTAGTCATGTTGAATCTTTTGATAGTGCCACACCCCCAACCATACACCATTGGTAGGTTGAGCCATGTATGAGACATTTGTGTCAAAAAACAATGCCACTTGTATTACATCATCAATCCCTTCAAAGATGAGGTATTGTGTGATGTTTCCCCACTCAAAATTTGTGATGATGATCTAGGACAACCTTATATGTGGAAACATTATGATTTTTGAGTCGTTATCTCATAATTTTATTGTTACTCTAGGGGATCATCTCTATAATATACCAAAGATAGTTTCTTCTATCACAATTCCATTGATCTCCTGAAAAAATTGTTGAAATGTAGTCTCTCATACTTCCAAGTTTGTCCTCTTCATGGTTTGGCTAAAAGGTGAACATCAAGACATTGCAACCACAAAAAATTCAACACGAGCTCTCTCTATAGAGCACAAGAAAGTGGAAAAGCATGTAAAAGGGTCCATAGACATATTCACCCCACCTATAATGGATCCTCTACACTATTAGGTCAAACATACATATACATGGGATTACAATCTTACATATGGTCAAAATATATGTAATAGATCTCTCCAGAACTCCATTGGCCACAACCCTTTTCAGACATGTTTGGGGTTCTAGTCAACAAAATTTATGGATGTCATTCTTTTAAATCCATCTTCACCAAAAAAATCCTCCCATACTCAAGCCATAACAAATTGAGAATCCAATTATTTTGAATGGATCCAAAACCTCCAACAATAGATTCATGGTTCCCTTCAAAAATCTAGTGCTAAGTACAAATAGTGACATGAGCAACATCAAGTTCTATACAATTTTTAGGCTACAATTGATAAAATAATGGACACTAATATGAAGTTTATACAATCATAGAATACATAACTCTACCAAGTTGTCAAAGTAAGGAAAATTCTTTACCAAGGAAAGGGGATCACTAAGAGGAAAATTCAGTAATGTTTCCCCATTATATGAGGGAACTACACAAAATATATACCATTTCATGTTATGGGGGGAGGATTGATCCAAGTGGATGTCAGTGAATTTTCATGGTCAATAATTATTTTCTACTACTAGTGGTTTACAAGCCCATGGTTTTGGCAAAACATGATATCCACCCATGCATTTTGAAAGGTGGAAGAAAACATAATAAAAATATCATTATAAAATTATCTTCACCATATTCAACCATTCGTTAGTTTTTACAATAGTGATTTATAGAATTCACCCATGGTTTTTTTGAACTTATGGTATTTGAATATAACAAAATTGCATGACTCTAGGTGAAAAGACACCCATAAATAATATAAATATGGGCCTTCACCATTGTAAAAGCCATGAATTTTCTCATTATGTAGTCTTATGACATTTTTACCATTGAATAAAAAAAATTGAGCTATTTTCTTACTATTGTTTCCTCTATGTTATTTCTTTTATGAACTTGCAAAATTTTCTATTCTCAATTTAAAGTCCCGTTCCTAAGGTAGCCTAGATAATTTATGGGTGAAAAGTTGTGGACATCTTGGGATTTATATCCAACCTACTCCAAAATGTTTGCTAAAAAATAAACAACTTAATATCTTTGTCATTAAAAAATAATGGATGCCGATAATTTTAAGTTGACCCAATTACGTGAAAGAAACAGTTTGTCATGTCCTTCATTATGTTAGTCTTGTGATAGGGGACAAAAAATTCCTCTTTTAGAACTAGTCAATTGCAAGAAAGTAAAACATCATGGATATGTCATATGGTTGGAATACATATCAGAAATACTGTGTAAATATTTCTCATGTTTGTGGCGATCACTACATTGATGTGATTGAGGTATTTCCCCAAGCATATTGGAAATTAATTCATCATTCAAATGGAGAATAATAAATTTATCTAACAATGGTCACAAGAGATTTCCCATATGATTTGTAATGTCTTCGATTCCCAACAAGGAAAAACCACTCAACCAGTACTGCTTCACATAATTAAATTTACTATGGAAGCATATGGCATAGATTTTCCACAACTTTGATCATGTTCCTAGAAATTATGATTAATATGAGAGATGCAGTACACACCATATATGTATTGCACATCATGTATGGATGTTTTGAGGGCTCTAAATTCTCTTCCTACAACACTACAAGCGAGACCACTCAGTCCAGACCTTAAAGTAACTCCCTTTTTGTTCAAATGGTGGTTCTGACTAGTTAAACTAGGTCCAATTACCTTTACCTTCTTTCCATCTTTGATGGATTAAAATATGGCTTTTATCTACTAATGGAGAAGAGACATCAAATCATCTCTCTTTTTGATCAAGAAAGAAAATGATCCTTAAGTTGATCTGGGGCTCAACCAAGCCACAAATAAAGTTTTCTTCTTTGGGAAGAAGACTTCTAGGAATGTAGAATTAAATCTAAATGCAAAATTATTCTAAAATGCAAGAAACAGGAAAAATATCCTAATCCTATCTCAATTAGGCACATATAGATCTAACCCAACCGAGAGCAATATATTTAAATTATTGGGATTAAAATATGTTTGGCTTATAATGAATCAATCTAACGAATTAGTTCAATTAACTAACATTAGGAATACCAAAACACATTTTGTTCAAAGACCTCTTAACTGAGATAATCAATCAACAACATTTAAGAAGTAGTTCAAAAAATGATATTGATTATTAAATCAATAATTCAAATGATTAAACAATAATATAAGGAAGTAGTTCACATGATATTATTTTTTGTTAAGACATAATTAAAAGGCTGATTTTTGAACAAGTAGTTACTCAGAAATAATAATTCAATATATAAGAACATAGATAAACAACAAATAATTGCAATAAATCATTCATATAAACAATAGTGCACAAATTTGACTGAAAATCACAAGTTTCTACTATTATAAAATGAAATTAATATTAAAAAAATAGTATTTTAAATACCAATTTAATGAAACCATTTCTCTCGCTCTGATCTAGAATAGTCCTTTACAATTCTTTAACTTATGCTCTTAAAACTAGATCTGAAATAGTACAAGCTTTGTTCTCCATATATACTTCAGAATGCAAAAGAAAAATCCTCAATAATCCCTAGATCTGAGTTTTCTCTCCTCTCACCTGCAAATCTAAATCCTCTTTACAATAGCGCCTTCAAGAATTTTAGAATTTCAGAGAAGATATGTCCACCTCTATTACATTCTACAGTCTACTATTTATAATATTTACAAAAGAATTCAAAATAGGAAAATTTGTTGCATAATAAATCTGCCACATCAATCTTCATTGGGACAAAAACCCATTGTTCTCTTGCTGGAGCATTTTCATTGATTGAAATCCTTTTCTTCTTATCTCTTAAAAATGTTTCTCTGCAAAATCCAATCAATAATTTAATTAAAATGAAAAATTGAAATCAAAATGCTAAATCTGGAATTAAAACATATCCAATCAAAAATTATTTACATAATTAAAATAAAATAAATCTGAGTTTCTATTAATGCATGTGCCGATTTAATTTTTCAAGGGGAACATAGACGAATGGATATGCACTCAGAAGAAGTTATGAGCAAATGAGAATGCAAAAAATAAAACTCAGAAAATGGATTTTGTTTAAAAATTCATAGTTTGATCTTCTACTGAATTTTATACCCAGTAAATGATCAAATCTAGTTTTGCAACTACTTTAGAAATAATCTCCATGGATTTATCTATACAATGAACTATTCTAGGCCGTATTTGGCCAAGTAAAAATTGATTTATAAGCATCCAAAGTTGAGTAATTAAAATTGCAAAAATTCTGGAAATTCTGTTGCCTAGGCTAAAAATCAGATTTTTTTAATTGAAATCTAATTCTAAACTAAATTGCAATTATTAATTAATTAATACTAATTTAATTATAATTTTTTTTTTGGTAGTTTAGACTAATCCAAATCTTTCCATTTTTTCCTCCACTCATCCCACCCATAGGTTTTGACTCGGTTACCTTGTAGACAGAGTGCCTTAACAGTGCACCCCATCACCAAATTTATAATTAAATTATTAATCTTAATTAACCATAAAATTATTTATAAATAGTTAATATAGAATATGATTTAAAAATTAATTAAAATATTATTATATCATATTAATATTATAATTTAAATTATAATAAAAAATATAATTATTATAATATTAATATAATACAAACAATATTTTAATACTATATTATTCCAATTTATTACAATCCAAAGTCACGTGAGGAGTGTGACGTTACTGGAGTTATAAGAGGTGGAAGGAGCATGGAGGAAGGAGGTGAGAGGAGGGAGGAGGTGAGAGTTAATGGAGGGATAAGGAGAGGTATGTGAGTAGAGGGAGGATGATGTGACGGTGAGTGAGGTGGAGGGTGAGTGAGGTCATAGAGTTGGGAGGCATACAGAGGTCAACAAAAGACTTTATGTTAAAATAAATAACTGCATTTTATAAAACTAAAATCGGTCATTACAAATTTTTAAGGGAGGTGCTTAAGATTTTAGAGATATGTGATATCACAATACTGCATCACACTTTATATTTTGGTCTTTCTAAATTAGGTTTTCTAATTTCAGGATTTTTGGAAGGGAGGATTTGTGAGAAGTGGGGCTTACGTGGGATTAACAATTCTACAAATTGAACTACAACCACTTTGCAATTTTGAGATTTTGGGTTTGACAATTTGTTTTATAAAAATAAATTGGAGTAAATTACTGAGATCCTGAAATAAGTTTTTAAACTGTCGTAGAACTTAGAAGGGTCATTTTGTAGGACTGTTAGTGAAAAATTAAAAAATTAAAAAAATTAACTAAGAGTTAATATTAACAATGAATAACTATTTTAATTGCGAAAATTAAAATATCATACACTTTATACATTTTTTTAACCTGGCGTAAAAAATGATCAAACTTAAAAGGAGTGCCATTTACAAACTAGTTGACCAAATGAGGTGAAACAAGTATTGATGGAAAGATTGTTAAGAATCGAATTGAATGAAATGATCATAATGGAAATCCGATGAAAATAAAAAAATGGAAAAATTGTAGGACAATTAACTTAATGAAAAATGATAAAAGGTGTTTAGCCAAAAATTAATAGACAGTGTCCCCATTATTTGAAGTAAATAATTCAAAAATGGGGGGTGTTGGGTTTTCCCTACAACAATGGCGATACATGGGAGAAGAAACAGTTACCTCTGATTGAATATAATGAATTGTAATTTATCCAAAGGTTAAAAATAATGGAGTTCATAAAATCGTCTAACCGTAAAAAATTTCCGTAGGTCTCACATAAATAGATTAAGAAATATGAGTTTGTAAAGATATGTACTTAAAACAAACTCAAGTAAAAGTGATGAATCCAATTTTGGGAAAAAATTATTTTAAGGTTACCTCAGTATGAAAGATTGAAGAAGGTACAGATAAGAGTTTTTTGATAAAGCATATATCCATTTTTATAAGTGGTCTCTAACATCGCTTCGTTATTAGCGAGCCTGAACAGTAGCCTGATGAAGTTGTCTTTTGTGCCATGCAAACCTAGTCCCGCTGCCAGCAAACGTCCATAGCCTCGACATGTTTAATTGTATTGCCCATACTTCCTCATTTAATCACTCTTTTGATAATCACATTTTCAAGATTTTAGTTTATGATGTATTCGAGTGAAAGAGGTGGGATGGTAATAGATATTTATGTTTAATGGACATAATAATTTCATAATGTTGACTCCAAATTATTTTCCCTATAACTATCAACCAGAGGCTTTTATGTGGATGCCTGGGAGGAATTAATTGTGTTATACTTAAATAAAATCTTTCCTTGAAGAAATAAACTCAAACCCTTAGAAAGGATGTGTGTTCCTCCCTAAAAAGATTTAAAGTAAGAAGACTTTATGGTTCCATAAGGATATGCCTTTAATGATAAATGAAATTAACTGAAATAGATAGAATAGAGAGATTTCCCATGTATGATGATTGTTGCTAGGTAAAAAAAGGCCTTTCACATAAATCATGAGAGAGTTACCAAAATAAAAAAAAGCAAAAAAAAAAACAAAAGGAAAATAATTCCTAAATTAAAGCAATAAAATAAATGATCAAACAAAAATAAAAATGAAGAAGGCGAAATTTGAAAGAAAAAATCCAAATTTAAAAATAAACTCCAATAAGACTACTATTACAAATTTCTCAACCAAGGAGATAAAATAAAATAAGCATATGTACATTCCTTTCTATGTTGATATTTAATTTTTTTTATCTTGCAAAGTTATAAAAAGTGAGGGTTTCAAAATGTAGAGGGTGTGTTAGCCATCTATAAATTTTACATATACTATGATGGCTAAAACAGGTCTATTAGTCTTCAAGAAACCAATTTGGAGGAAATCTGTGACTTCTTGAAGCCTTGTTGGGTCCATTTGAACAAAAAGATCCATCTCACTGATATCTTCACAAAGCCCTATTGTTTCCTTAAATAAAACTTCTTTCAGCCCCTCTTCCATTCATATTTTCCTGTTAAAAATTCCCCCACTTCCTCAAAATCCCCTTTTAAACCTTGAAAATCCCCTTTACTTGGTTTAAAAACACCCTTTTCACTCTATCAGAACCTCTGAAAAACCTCAAAAACCCCTTTTTTGGCCTAAAACCAACCTTTTTCATAAGCGGACCTTTAAGCCCCTGTAGGCTTAGGATTTCAGCCCTTTTCCTCCATAAGACTGGGACCCGTGACCTTCAGCCTCAGCCTTAAGCCCCTTTCATTCTATCCGACTATCACTCCGCCCATTTTCCTTTACTTCTTCATATTTTCCTTTGCGTAATGGTTTCCCCACCGATGAGATCTAGGCCGCCGATCTCGCAGATCTAACGGCCATCTATCCATCGGCGATTCCCCATTGCCTCTTCTCAAGCCTCCTTTCCCCCGACGATGTGATCTCTCGATCTAGTCCTAGTCATTGATCTCATTTCCAATCTGACGGTCCTTGCTTCCTCAGCACATCACCCATCACACCCCTCCATCGCATCGGCACATCGGTCATTGGAAATTCCAGTTCCCTTGCCCCCTGACCCCCTGCATCGTCGATATGTGAAGTCTCGATTTGATCTCAACCGTTCATTCTTCCCTAGATCGGATTACCTGCGCTCTTCCCCATCAGCCATCAGCCATCGCAACATTCTAATCCCTCCTTTTCAGACCTGTATCCCTGCCGATTATCGATCCGCCATGGAAATCTCCACCGTTCAATATTGATCCCGATCCAACGGCTCAAGATCACTGCGGAGGCACCTACCCTGCAGATTTTTCCGTACCTCAAGTGCCCCTGCAATACTCTTTTTTCTTTCATTTTCCCTTATAACCCCACTAGTCCCACCCGACCATGCTGGGGCCTTTCATTGTGTTTCCTCGTGATCTCCACCATTGATCTGCACCCCCCTAGATCCAACGGCCTAGAAGCGCTTTCACGCCCTCCCACTTCCACCTTTTTTTACTTTTATATATTCGCCCATACATGGATTATAACCCTTTATCACTGTAAACCAATGGCACACATGGGTTACCAAACCTCAAGCCTCCCCGCTACGCGAAAAATTACCCCACGTCACCTCGGCCCCACCATATCTTTCCTCCATACATCTTTTCTATTTTCGCGCTCGCTTACAGTCGTAGATCTGCCCCCCCCAGATCAGACGGTCTAGAGCCATTTTCGCATTCATTTCACAAATAAAATTGATCGCCCATTTTTAATGCAAGATGGGTGGTTTTCAGGAGCATACGTGTCAGCCATTAACATGTATCGTGTTCCCCCCGCTCATTACCACTTACCGCTCTGACCCCGCGCAAATACCACCTCTGGTATTTCCCAAAGTCGCTTTTCTGGTTCATCGCGCCAGACTCTGTTTTGACCATGGTTTTCATGGTTTTGCACCATGAAACCCTTCCCCGCTACATTCACCTTGCCTCCTCACTGCTCTATAACCCCTCACCGAGCCTTCTGAAGCAGTTAAACCCAAAAAACACAAGATTTTATAACTAGTTTGTTTGTGTTGCAGGTTTAATGGCGGTTAAGTTATAAAGCCATCCCACAGCAAAAATCCAGTTGCAGGGCCAAGAGTGACGATCCTCTATGGCCTAACTAAATGCAAAAAAGGGACAAAGGAAGGTGATTTCCATGTTTTAGTCGATAAATCATGATATCTACTTTCAATCAAACCCTCTGGCGTAGCCACCTGTACACAAAGGAAAACAAAGAAGATC
The DNA here is from genome assembly GCA_034641835.2 of Pinus albicaulis. Classification (NCBI taxonomy): domain Eukaryota; kingdom Viridiplantae; phylum Streptophyta; class Pinopsida; order Pinales; family Pinaceae; genus Pinus; species Pinus albicaulis. Next base: position 14,594 of record JAXQQM020072002.1, on the reverse strand, counting down.
GGTGAAAGTTAAAGGTTAAAGCATAAATCCTAAATTAAAGGCTTAACCAACAAGTTAAGAATAAAGACAAAAACACAATTTAAAGCTAAATATAAGTGTTTAAATAGATAAATTCAAAGACAAATCAACAAGAAATGACTTCAGAATGCTAGATCATCGAAGTATTTATTCCTCCAAAGGACCAAAAGGACACCTATAGTATACTTTTCCTCTCAAATACACCACGACAGCCATCCTGATGGAAAAAACTCTTTATAACCATCAGAATAGTTATTACACATTCATGGGGCTACAAAACCTGAAATATGACAGTCACTTGTTTCAGAAGTCAAACAAAGTACTTCAGCCACAATTATCTTCAAAGAAACACTTCGGAGTTATTACCATGCCTACCAGATATGCCTCAAAGACAGGAAAAACTACTAAAGTGGTACAATCAGTTATTGCTATGATTAGTAAGTAGAATGGGCATTCGAATACCTCCCCCACTCTGTTTTAATTGATATTTATTACCATTTCTGCAGCACTCTTCCTCTTGGCCCCTATATGTATTCACATAAAACTCATTGTAAAAGGTTGGAAAATTTTTAATTGTTTGAATTGTTATTGAGTAAGAGTTTCTGAGTAGCTTGTAATATAGTAGGCTAGGAAGAAAAGCATTAGACTGTAAAATCTATTGGACTCAAAGTATGTAATTGGTTTTGCACATCAATAGACAAGCAGATTCACTAGATCCTGATCTAAATCATTGGTGATGTTTTTCTTATTGTAATTGTTATTTTCCTTATGTTTCCATACTGTCCATTTTCTCTGATAAAGAACATAAAATATAGAGTAGGATCTACTACAAAGTACCCTAGCTCTCACTGATAATCTTTATCTTTATGTTTTCTTCTAAATGTGTGTTTGGGAATGATTTCAATAGAGTATAACCAGTCAATGATGTTGGTGAGCCCATATCTTGTTGAGTAAAACTTGAGATGTTGTTCTTGAATGATATTTTCATTACATGCTAAGTAGAGTCTTAATCAAGGAATTTTATGGTTAGCCCTGTCCCTTGTTTAGTCTTAAACAATAGTTTTGAAGATTTCCCTTAACAGTGTGCCAAAAGTAGGATATGTTAAAAGTCCTTACTTGATCTTAGGCTACTTTTTATGTTTTCCCCTCAAGTGTATGCAAAAAGCAGGCTAGGTTAAAAGTCCTTATATGACCTTAGGCTGCCCTTTGTTTTCTTAGCTTTTCTTCTTTCCTCACACTTCTTAGTGTTCCATACCACAAACTCAACTTAAAAGATCTTCTGATATAGATGACTTGCCCTTTGAAAACCCTTGAATAGTTGTTGTGCAAATAAACCCTTTTATGAATCCACAACCCAATGGTTTAGCACTACTTTTTGAATTATCTTCCCATGTTGAACACATCCTTTTACTTATGTCCTCCTTCAATTCACATGACCTTCTCATTTAATGATTCCCAACCAAAACCAAACAAATCTCTTATGCTCCATAACTATCCTAATATCATATCATAAGCCTCAAAGATATATCCTTTGAAAACACATATAGATAGATCCCTCTCTGAATCCAGGAGGGTTAGATCCTAGGATTCCAAAGTGGTTCTGATGTTTCCTTGTCATTTTGTATGCCAATCTGCCAAATCACAGGACCCCAACATAATTGCAACTCCACTGGGGAACTATGAGTAAATTGCAATCTTAGACATCCTTTAGACCTCATAAGACCCACAACAGCCTTATACTGGTAGTTAATTACTAATGGTGGACAACAACTCATCTTAAAACATTTGAAATCATGCACCTGGCGACTCCACAACTCCTAAAAGACCAAAAGACTCCACTGGTGATCAGTAGACCTGCTGATTACTCCTAGTTTCACAAAGACTCCACTGGGGTAGCCCACACTACCATTGAAACATCATGCTCACCCATTATTAGGAAACTTTGAGAATTAAGTTCCGTTTGTTTAAGACTAGTTTGCCTTTAAAGATTGTCATATCTGGCTAGCTTTCTTATCTTTGGGTCTGGAATCTTAACATACTGGCTTCAAGAAGAATTCATACCAGAGCTTATCCTGACCCAAATCCTCCTGAAATATTTTATAATCCAGAAAGCATTCTTAGTAATTTTATTGCATCTAGAGATCCAACTATTATCAGTTCAATTCATAGAGTTAATTCTGCCCCTGAAAACCTTTCAGATCTCCAAGAGATCCAAATTGTCTTATATTTTCCAAGTAATTTAACAAGAAGTAAGTCACTTAGTGGTATAGATCAGCCAAACTTTGAGCCTACAAGTTCACCACAACATAGTGGCCACCATATTGGCAGCAGAGAAACCCCTCCATCCACACCTCCTGATCTTTATTTCATTCACAACTTTGGTTTCTCTCACCCAAAATCTGCTCAACAGTTCCTTGCTGGTACAAGCACTTCTGTCCTCCATATACCCACTATTCAAAACACTCCATTCCTCCCATAAATTCCTATCATGCCATCATGGTATGCTCCCCTAGTGTTACCACAACCTCTGGTACCTTTACCCAATGAATATCAGTCAAAAATTCCCCATTCCACTGGGAATGAATCCACTACTGCTCAAAAACATGTAGATAAAATGAATGATGACTTTGATTATATGGAAATAGAATATGAGACCATTAATATGAGAATCTTTGCCCATAGTTTAGGAGGAGAAGCCAAGAAATGGTTTAAGGGTTTAACTCCTAATAGTATAAACGATCTCCCTTCTTTACATCAAACATTCATAAACAAATGGGAAATGAGGAAGAACCCTCTCCGAATACTTTCATATTACAACAACCTCAAGAGAAGCGCTGGGGAGAGTGTTCAAAGTTATTGCACTAGGTTCAATAGTGTTTATAACACACTACCCCCAGATTTGAAACCTCCACAAGGCTTAACTTTGGCTAATTTCGATGAAGGATTTGATCCCGAAATGGCTTATCAACTAAGAGAAAGGGATCCCTTGACTCTATAAGACATGCAGAAGGGAGCTCTTAGTGTGGAAGAAAATTTGGTTGAGAAGAGTGCTAGGATGAGGACTGAAAAGAAAGTAACATATAGGGAAGACACTACACCATCCACATCTGACTCAAAATTAGACCATCTAGCCAAGAACATGGATAGGTTGGAAAGAATGATGGAGAAGTTGGTTGTCCAAACAAATTCCTAGAATAGGAACCAGCCTCAAAATCAGAACCAAATCTTTAGGAGAAACCCCCCTTAGACGAGACAAAGAGATGTTGATCAACAAATCAGACCTCCATTTCATGAAAATTATGTTGATGAAGATGAGGGAACGATAGAAGATGTAGAGGGAACATTTATAAACATGTTGGGAGGAAGTAATGAATACCCTGCCTTCTTCATAGAAGATGACTAGGCCACATATACATATTATGATAATGAAGGCTTAGAATCTAAAGACTATAGGAAAGGCCTTGAGAATGCCATCATGGAGTTCCATAAACAATATGACCTCAAGAGCAAAAAGAACCAAGAAACTCCCCAAACAAAGTCCTCTGAAATTGCTGCTAAAAACAGATCTGAAAAAGTGATTAGAAAGGATGTTGAAAACAAAAAAACAACAGCTAAAATTTTTGGTAAAAACAAGGGTAAAAGCACTCAAACCACTGATAAACACAGTGTTGACCCTAGAAACACTAGCACTTCAGCTAGCGCCCCTGTAAAAATACTTTTAACTGATGTACATAGTAAAAACCAGCAAGCTGATTTTGCTGATAAGTTAGTGACTAACAAGACAGATTTGAGCCTTTCAAAGAATCAGTTCCCTTTCAATTTGGAAAGCGAAAATGTTAAAATCAAGATCTATGTCCCCCTCACTAAGTTAGTCACTCAAGATGTATATGAGTGTCAAGTGTTAAAAGCTTTAAACATAGAAGAAAATAATGACTCTGTCAATCTAAATGATGATCGGCCAACCCTTTTATTTGGTCCTAAAATTGAAGGAAAGTTCCAAGAAGGAGTGGTCCCTCCTTTCTATGTCTGTTTGACTATCCATGATAATATTTTACACAATGTTATGCATGATTCAGAGGCTTCTCATAACCTCATGCCCAAAGTAATCATGGAGAGATTAGGCCTTGAGATAACCAGACCATATAAATATTTGTATTCTTTTGACTCCAGTAGAGTAAAATGCTTAGGCCTGATCAAAGATCTTTGTGTAAACTTGACCCAAATCCTAGCCAAATGCATAGTGGTGGATGTGCACACATGAAATTTATGGTGAGTAGTCAAGAAAAGTCAAAAAATTCCCCTCTTTATTCCATCCATACTGACCTAGACTCATTCATTATTTACAATGATGAAAGCTTTGATGAGCTATATTTGGAAAGTGAGCAATCACCCAACATAACAAAATACATAGGAGGAGAGGATAGGAAGGGAGAGGATCTCAAACAGTTCACCAAACCTAAAATTTACAACAAATAAAGCAGAGAGTATGAACATCCCACTGTCCTCCACCTTAGTGTAAGTCATGAGAGTCAAGAAGAAGGGCCTCAACTCCATGAAAACTTTAAGGAACAAGACCAACATAAACATGCTGCAGAACCCATAAAAATGAATAATGACAGTCAAAACACAGGAAAAAGGGGATAGGAATGAAGACAACAACAAATCTGAAACTAGCCCTCTTTGGAGTATGAGTTTTGATGGGTCTTGTAATAGAACTGGTGCAGGGGCAGGTATGTGGCTTCACAACACAAAGAATAATCATGATAAAATTCATTAATACAAGTTAAACTTCCAATGCACAAATAACATAGTAGAGTATGAAGCACTCCTCTTGGGACTACATTTACTGAATAAATTGGGAGCCAGGAGGATAGTTGTTCATGAAGATTCTGAACTGATCATTAGACAAATAAAAGGAGAGTACACTGCCAAAGATCCAAGACTAAGAGCCTATAGAAATGATGCTATGGAACTTTTGAAATTTTTTGAGGAATATGAACTTGTTTTTGTCCCTAGAGACCAAAACATTCTTGCCAATGGATTGGCTTGTGCTGCCAGTTCAGGCCAAATACCCTATGACAACAAACAATTCACAGTCTAGGTGAAATATAGGGTAGCTATCCCAGAAAATGAAAAGTATTGGCAGGTCTTTGAGGGAGACAAAGAGATAGAGGACTTTTTGCAGTTCAGAAATGAGTTTGAATTGCCAAATTCAGACTCAAATTATGATAAAGATTGTCTTAATGAGGAACAACCTGTTGAAAAACAACTTTCTCCCATTGCAGAAATTAATCTGCTAACTAGAGAATTTCAAAATCAAATAGAAGAGTACATAAACTCAGAAAAAAAAGACATAGAGGTATTATAGTCTAAAGACAAAGGCTTACCCAAAGGATTAGCACCTTTAGAAGACTTGTTTGACTTTAATGACGTTGCCAAGAAACCAACAATAGAACCCACTGAATTTGATATTAAGGAATGCAATATAGGCAGTAAAGACAAGCCTAAAATGATCAAGTTATCCAAAACATTGCCAGCTCACATGAAACTGAAATATATTGAGTTGTTTAAAGAGTTTTCTGATGTACTTTTTGAAGTTATGAGGATTTAATGGCATATGACACAGAGACCATTCAGCTCAAGATACCACTTAAATAAAACCAGAAATCATTCAGGAAAAAATTATGCAGAATAAACCCTGTGTAGTTACCTCTGGTTGAGAAGGAAATTAGGAAAATGTATGATGCTGGAATTATTGTCCCTGTGAGATACTTAGAGTGGGTATCTAATCTTGTAGTTGTAAGAAACAAAACTGGAGAAATAAGGCTCTGTATTGACTTTAGGAACTTGAACAGAGCCTCATTAAAGGACAACTATCCCTTGCCTAAAATGGTGCACATCTTACAAAGGGTAGTTGGTTCCAAGAGGATTTCTTTTCTAGATGGCTTTTCAGGATATAATCAGATATTGGTACTCCCTAAAGACCAACTGAAAATAGCCTTCACTACTCCTTGGGACAGTTTCATGTATGTGAAAATGACTTTTGGATTAATGAATGCAGGTGCCACCTTTCAAAGAGCCATGGATATTTCTTTCTTAGAAGAAATAGGCCACTTCATTGTGATTTATTTAGATGACATCACAATCTATTCCAAAACAGATGAAGCACACCTAGTACATATAAGAAAGGTCTTTGAGAAATGTATAAAATTTGGGCTATCTTTAAATCCTAAGAAGACATTGTTTGGTCTCTAAGAGGGTAAAATTCTTGGTCACATCATATCTGAAAAAGGGATTAAAATAGACTCAAAAAGGGTTGAAGGTATATTGCAGATTAGTCACCCCAGAAACATAAAATAACTTCAATCTTTCATCGGAAAGATTAATTTCTTAAGAAGGTTCATACCCAACCTGGCAGAACTCCTTAGGAACATGAAAAACATGCTAAAGAAAGAGATAGGAGTTAAATGGACCTTAGAAGCAAAGAATTCCTTTGAACTAGTCAAACAGACACTCACCCGAGCGCCAGTCCTTATCAATCATGATTTTACTATGGACTTCCTCATATTTTCCTTTGCATCAGAACATACTATGGCTGCTGTCCTATTATAGAAAAATCCAGAAGGACAAGAGCAGCCAATTGCATTTTTCAGCAAGATATTAAGAGATGCACCTCTGAAATATAATATCATAGAAAAAAAAAGCCTATGCTTTGGTCAAGTCCTTGATGGATTTCAGAGTTTATATTTTGCACTCTCACATTATTGCATTTGTGCCTCATATAGTGGTAAAAGACATTTTGTCACAAGACCCCGATGGAAAAAGAGGGAAGTGGATTGTTGTGATACTGGAATATGATTTGGAAATTAAACCCACTAAACTCATCAAGGGTCAAGGCCTAGCACAATTAATGGTTGAATATAACTTGCAAGCACTTGATATAAACATGATAGATGCATTAGATGAATAGGAAGAGTTGGAAAAACCTCTTATTTAAGATCATTTCCTCAATTCATCTTGGTATAATGATATTTTTTATGCGCTTACTAATCTCAATGCCCCTCCTGGTATGTCTAAAACAAAGGCAAGATTTTTAAAGTTGAAAGTTGTTAACTACTGCATTTTAGATAAATGTTTATATTGGAAAAATGCTAGTGGATTATTGCTTAAATTTTTTCCTGAGGTTGATGCAGATGGGATCAAGCATGAGTTTCATGAAGGAGAATGTGGAGGCCACCTAAATTGGAAAACCATTGCTAATAAAATCCTTAGAGCTGGCTATTACTGGCCCAACCTCTTTCAAGATGTCCACAAAATTATAGATGCCTGCCACAAATGCCAAATATTTGAAGGAAAGAGAAAACTGCTTCCCTTACCCTTGCAACCAGTCACTGTTGAAGCTCCTTTTCAACAATGGGGCCTAGACTTCATTAGGGAAATCCATCCTGCCTCATCTGCCCAACATAGATGGATACTCACAGCCACTAATTATTTCACCAAATGGATAGAAGCCATCCCTTCTAGGAATGCCACAGACTCAGTTATCATAAAATTCCTTGAAGACCATATCCTGTCTAGATTTGGCTATCCTAGGAAAATTATCACTGACAATGCTACTGCATTTGGTTCTAAAAATATGGTTGATTTCTGCCACATATATTAGATTGTGCTTGGTCATTCCACAGCTTATTACCCTCAAGGTAATGGGTTGGCAGAGTCTTCAAATAAGAGCTCGATAAACATAATAAAGAAGCTACTGGAAGAAAATCATAAGTCATGGCACAACAAGCTGGTACATGCTTTATGGGCAGATAGATTGACAGCAAATAAATCAATTGGAATGTCTCCCTATCAGCTCGTTTATGGAGCAGATGCAGTTTTTCCTACTAGTTTAGGAGTACCAGTGATGAAGTTGGTCCAAGAAATACAATCAGAAGAAGATCGCATGATGAGAAGGATAAATCAGACCACACATCTTCAACAAACTTGGGAAGATGTTTATAACAGAGCACAGAAAGTACAAGAGAATATCAAAAAGCTGTTTAATAAGAGGACAAAGGCCAGTGATTTCAAGATTGGTGACAAAGTACTCAAATGGGATTCCAGGAGAGAAGATAAGGGCAAACATGGCAAGTTTGAAAATTTATGGCAAGGCCCTTACATCATTCAATCTGCCATTGGTCATAATGCATTTTTTCTACAAGATATGGATGGTACAGACCTGTTTGGGGGTCTTGTCAATGGCAGGATGCTCAAACATTATTTCTGCTGAAACCTCTGTTTAAAGTTTTCATTCTTCATTGTAAATATCATTGCTTTGTTTTATTTTGAAAAAATAAAATTACAAAAAAACAGAAAAGGGAAAAGAGGGTAGATTAAAAGAAGAAAGGTACAGCCCCATACCAAAAAAGAAAGAAAAATCTGAAAGTGTGCAAGCCTAAATTCCACTACTTGAAAGAGCACTACTATTTAGTCATACAACCTAATCATGACTAGATAGATTTCAATTTACTGTTGATAGGTTAGTGAAGAAGATTTTCCAAACTTCTTAATCTTGGCTTATCAGTAGATTAGATTAGGATAGAAAAAGAATGGTTCAAACATGCTCAAAATCTGAACCAAAGAATAAAAAATAAAGAATGGCTCTAATCAGATAAAAACCTGAGCCAAAGATACACAAAGACTGGTTCTAACATGCTGAAAACTTGAACCAGGTAAAGAAGAAGAAGGCAGCTCAAAAGAGATCAAAATCAGAGCTGAAAGAAAGAATGGAGGATGCTAGTAATTTTCAGATCTTAAGCCTTCCAAGTTTTGTAATACTTTTCTGCAAATAAAGGTCTATGAGTAGCTTGTTTTTATGCCATATTCTTACAGAAAATCAGACGATTTAATCCTTGTTTGGCTGTGTTTTCAATTTCTGTTTTAGAATATAAAGAATGAGATCTGTCAGACAGTTTAATCCTGGAAGACAGTAGATTAGGTAGAGAAGCTATGAGTTCAACTATTTAATCTAAACTCATGGAGAAATAAGGGTAGATGTAGATTAGTTTCTTATGATTTTAAAAGAATAAAATGTTGATGTCAAGGGTTTTCAAGTCCAAGTGCACCCTGCTGAAGAGAAAATGTTAGTAAAGTAGGCTGTGTAGGTAGTTGTTTGGGGAAAATTGATTGATCATTTTTCAAGCAACATGATCAAAGAATAAAGAGGATTTCCAAAGTGCAGGACATTGATCTATATTCCAGAGATAAAATTTCTGAGGTTCTTGACACATCCAAGGAGCTTCCATCCCCAAGTGGACCCACTGTTAGCCATCAGTAAACTTTGCTGTAGCAGATGATGGCTAAATTTGTTGTGTGAGCCTTCAAGAGATTATTTTCATAGAAAATTACTCATTCTTGAAGCCTTTTGGAATTTTCTGACTTAAGAGTAATCTTCACTAATGTCTCCACAAAAATCCCTCAAAGAAGTCCTGCTGATATCCAAAGAAAACTATTATAGAGCCATTTTCCATCATTCCATAAAATTCATTTTCACCCACTTTTCATCCATGTTTACCTATCCTAATCACTCATTTTTTCCTCTAAAAAGGACCACTTTCCCTTTTCTTTTCCTCATTCTCCCATTAAAACCCTTTTTAAACTATAAAAACCCCTTTTTTGGTTTAAAACATCCCTATTTTACCCTATTGGAACCTTTAAAGAAGTCCAAAAAACCCATTTTTTGGCCTGTTTCTGACCTTTTTTATATGTGGGTTTTAAGCCCCCTTGGCTTAAGCCCCCCTTCCCTTTCTCCACCATAAAACCTTGCGCCCGCGACTAGGCGTTAGCCCCCATCACCATCGCGCATTGGCGTTCCCCATTCCTCTTTCCCCTCACCTTTTTTCTGCCGATTGGTCAATCTCCCGATGCAATCACAACCGTCAATCGTGTTTGATCTAACGGCTAAGTGCCTAAAAGCACGCACCAAGCCTTCAACCCCTTTTTTCCCTCGCTCTTGATTCCTTTACTCCTCCACAGGACCATGCCCCAACACCTGCCCTTAGCCCCCATCGGCATCGGAAAATCGCGATTTTTCCTCCTTCCTCTTTCCCTTTCTTCTGTCGATGGTTCAACCGCCAGTACGATCTGCACCGTTGATCTACCGAGATCAATGGATGTCGGCATTCCTCTCCTTTATCCAACTTCTGCTATCCCCATCACCTTTTTTTCATTTTTCCCCTAGTCCTATTAAATCCCCACAGGACCTTGTCTCCGCGCCCTATCTCCAAGCCCCCTTCACTTATATTTTCTCTTTGATTGTTTTCCCCTCGATGTAATATTTACAGTTGATCTTCAAATATCCAACGGTCATCGGATGCCCTTTCCTTATTCTTGTTTCCCGATCTATCATCCACCGTTTCATCCCTTGACAAATCACGTCATCGATCATCAATATCTAACGACTCCCGTGAGATCTTACCATTTCAACCCCGCCCATTCATATTGCACTACCTGACACCTTTGTTGACGACAACTCCCAGTCCCACCTACCCTCACCTTGTTCTTCCGCCATACATCTTTCGCCCATTGCGTTGATTCTTCGCCGTTGGATATATAGCCCAGATCCAACGGCCTGCGCACCGTTTCGCACACGATCTAATAAAGCTCCCTATCGTGCACCTTCCACGTGAAATAAGCGGTTTTCAGTGGGACACATGTCATCCACCAGACCGTATCACGTCAATATTTTCCAAAACCATTTACCACCCAACCTCTATGCGAAAACCATTCATGGTTTCGCAAAACCACCTCTCGTTTTCACACCAATAATCAAATTCAAACCCTTTTCTTCACTTTTCTGCCTGTGGAAACCTTTCCCCGCTACATTCGCCTTGCCTCCTCACTGCTCCACCACCTCTGCCAGAGCCCTCTGATGTAGTATAAATCCAGCCCACAAGATTTATTTAATATGATTGTTTTTTTTGCAGGTTGTAATGGCGGCCATTGATACACAGGTTTCCCACTGCAAAAACGTTGTTGCAGGACCCCGGGTGATGGTTTTCTAAGGCCTGATTGAATGCAGAAAGGGACAAAAGGGCAGAACTTCCATGTCTAAATCAATATATCGCGAATAGTGGGTACACAACAAGATCCTTCGATGCATCACTACCACTTGTACAGCCAGCAACAAAGACGGATATCAGAAGGATAAAGACAAAGGGATTTAGCATAAAGTTGAAGATTAAATGCTTAAACTCATAGTATAAAGACAAAAACACAATGAAAAGCTAGATGTCAGTGTTTAAAGTGCTAAACAAGACAGATCAGCAGAAGAGAGTCTCGAATGACACCTACAGTCCTATTTTACCTCAAAGGAATACATATTAAGTGCACGGTCAGAGATATTTGGTCCAAAGACACCTCAGAAAGTAATTGACAGTCATCTTACTGACAAACTCTCTTTAAAACTATCAGAACATTTATTAACCAGGCATGGGGCCACAAAACCCAAAAAATGATAGTTTACTTGTCATAGAGGTCAAACAGGGTACTTCATACCAAGATATCTTCAAAGAAAACACTTCGGAGTTATTACCAACCTACCAGATATGCCTCAAAGACAAGAAAAAATACCAAAGTGGTACAAACGCACGTGAAATGAAATATCTTCTGATATAGATGACTTGCCCTTTGAAAACCCTTGATTAGTTGTTGTGCAAGTAAACCCTTTTATGACTCCATATCCCAATGGTTTAGCACTGTTTTTTGACCTATCTTCCCATGCTGAAATATCCTTCCACTCATTTCCTCCTTCACTTCACATGACCTTCTCAGTTAATGATCCCCAACAAAAAACAAAAAAACCAATCCCGTGTACTTCACAACTAGCCTAATATCATATCATAAGCCTTAAAGACATATCCTTTGAAAAAACATATAAAGAGATCTCTCTCTGAATCCAGGAGGGCTAGATCCTAGGATTCCAAAGTGGTTCTGATGTTATCTTGTCATTTGGTATGCCAATCTGCCAAATCACAGGACCCCAACATAATGGCGACTCCACTTGGGAATTTGAGTAAATTTCATCTTAGACATTCTTAAGAGTTCAGAAGACCCACAACAACCTTAAATTGGTAGTTAATTACTGATGGTGGACAACAACTCATCTTAAAACATTTGAAATCATCCACCTGGCGACTCCAAAACTCCTAAAACACCAAAAGACTCCACTGGTAACCAGTAGGCCTGCTGATTACTCCACTGGGGTGGCCCACACTACCATTAAAACATCATACACACCCATGATTAGGAAAATTTGAGGATTAAGTTTTCTTTGTTAAAGACTAGTTTTCCTCTTAAAGATTGTCATATCTGGCTAACTTTATTCTCTTTGGGTTTGAATCTTAACATATTGGCTTCAAGAAGAATCCATACCAGAGACTATCCTGACCCAAATCCTCCTGAAATAGTTGATAATCTAGAAAGCATTCTTAGGAAGTCTCCTGCATCTAGAAATCCAACTACTATCAGTTCAATTCACAGAGCTAATTCTTTCCCTGAAAACCTTTCATCTCTTCAAGATTTACAAGTTGATTTAGAGTTTCCAAGTAATTTACCAAGAACAAAGTCACTTAATTCTATAGATCAAATAGGATTTGAGCCTCCTAGTTCACCACAACATAGTGGTCAACATATTAGTAGCAGAGAAACCCCTCCATCCACACCTCCTGATCTTAATTTCATTCACAACTTTGGTTTCTCTCAACCCATATTTGCTCAAAAGTCTCTTGTTGGTACAAGCACTTCTGTCATCCATATACCGATTGTTCAAACCACTCCATTCCTCCCACAAAATCTTATCATGGCAGCATGGTATGCTCCCCTAGTGTTACCACAACCTCTGGTTCCTTTACCCAATGAATATCAGTTTAAAATTCCCCATTTCACTGGAAATGAACCTACTACTTCCCAAGAGCACGTAGATAGAATGAATGATGCCTTTGATTATATGGAAATAGAAGATGAGACCATTAAGATGAGAATCTTTACCCAAATTTTAGGAGGATAAACCAAGAAATGGTTTAAGGGTTTAACTCCTAATAGTATTAATGATCTCCCTTCTTTACATCAAACATTCATATACAAATGGGAAGTTAGGAATAACCCTCTCCAAATACTGTTAGATTACAACAACCTCAAGAGAAACCCTAGGGAAAGTGTTCAGAATTATTGCACTAGATTCAATAGTGTTTATAACGCACTACCCCTAGATTTGAAACCTCCACAAGGCTCGGCTTTGGCCAAATTCCCTAAAAAATTTGATCCCGAAATGGCCTATCAGCTAAGAGAAAGGGATCCCTTGACTCTAGAAGACATACAAAAGGGAGCTCTTAGTGTGGAAGAAAATTTGATTGAGAAGAGAGCTAGGATGAGGACTGAAAAGAAAGTAACATATAGGGAAGACATTGCACCTTCCACATCTGACTCAAAATTAGACCATCTAGCCAAGAACATGGATAGGTTGGAAATAATTATGGGTATGTTAGTTGTCCAAACAAATGCTCGTAATAGGAACCTACCTCAAAATCAGAACCATAACTCTAGGAGAACCCCCCCTCAGATTAGACAAAGAGATATTGATCAACAAATCAGATCCCCATTCTAAGAAAATTATGTTGATGAAGATGAGGGAATGATAGATGAGTCAGAGGGAACTGTTATAAACATTATCGGAGTAAGTAATGAAGACCCTACCTTTTTCACAGATGATGACCAAGCCACATATACATATTATGATAATGAAGGCTTAGAATCTGAAGACTATAGGCAGGGCTTTGAGAATGCCATCATGGAGGTCCATAAGCAATATGACCTCAGGAGAAAAAAGAACCCAAAAACTCCCCAAACAAAGACCTCTGAAACTGCTGCTAAAAACAGGTCTGAAAAAGTGATTAGAAAGGCTATTGAAAACAACAAAACAACAGCTGCAAGTTCTGGTGAAAACAAGGGGAAAAGCACTCAAAACACTGACAAACAGAGTGTGGACCCTAACAGCACTAGCACTTTAGCCAGTACCCCTGTAGAAACATTTTTAACTGATGTACATAGTAAAAACCAACAAGTTGATTTTGCTAATAAGTTAGTGACTAAAAAAATAGATTTGATCCTTTCAAAGAATCAGTTCCGGTTCAATTTGGAAAGTGAAATTGTTAAAATCAAGATCTCTGTCCCCCTCAATGAGTTAGTCACTCAAGATGTATATAAATGTCAGGTGTTAAAAGCTTTGAACATAGAAGAAAATAATGACTCTATCAACTTAAATGATGATTAGCCAGCCCTTTTATTTGGTCCTAAAATTGAAGGAAAGTTCCAAGAAGGAGTGGTCCCTCCTTTCTATGTCAGCTTGAATATCCATGACAAGATTTTACACAATGCTATGCATGATTCAGGGGCTTCACATAACCTTATGCCCAAGTAATCATGTAGATATTAGGCCTTGAGATAACCAGACCATATAAAGATTTGTATTCTTTTGACTCCAGTAGATTAAAATGCTTAGGCCTGATCAAAGATCTTTGTGTAAACTTGACCCAAAT